>VZRF01015751.1:588309-654378 GCA_013396875.1 Vireo altiloquus
ACCTTTCATGATAGTGTTAAATAAAACATGGTCCTATCCTTCCAAACATTTCAACACTCTTTAAAAAACAAAAACAAACAAACAAAATTTTAAAGTGAAATGTCCTCCTTCATTGAAGTGTTAGATCATATTTTAAATTACTGCACTCCCACACAATATTTTATATATATATATAAAACATGGTCCTATCCTTCCAAACATTTCAACACTCTTTAAAAAACAAAAACAAACAAACAAAATTTTAAAGTGAAATGTCCTCCTTCATTGAAGTGTTAGATCATATTTTAAATTACTGCACTCCCACACAATATTTTATATATATATATATTCTAAATATATATATATATTTATATATATATAGAGACCAAATAGGAGACTACATTTTTTACTGTCAATATGTTTAACATCGCATACTGTAGTTGTATAAAACATGCATTTTCTGGGATAATTATGAACACATCATGAATGAGCCCACATAAATTATATTTTTTGTACAACTCCAAGTTAAAAAAAGAGTCAGATTAAGTGCCTCTGAGGCCCTTTCTTCTCAGCTATCAGTTCTCAAAACACACTACTGAAATATTTATCTATGCCTACAGCTATGTGCTAGAGAACCAGATTAAAACTTTAAAATACATCTACAGTATGTTTTACTTTTCTTAAAGTTTGTGACAGTCCTCGGATATTGTATTGTGAAATGTAAAAATAGTCACAGATTCTTTTATTTTCCAGAAATAAAAAAAAACACATCTAGGAGAGTATGCAAAAACAAGGCAAAATGAAGTTTCATAGCACTTAATGAGGGTTAATATAAGTCAATAACTAGTATTGAGGTTTGTAAAAAGGGCTGGATGAGCAGTTACATGTACAAGCAAATGGTCTGGTAAATCCCATGCTCTCAGACACTGTTTCTGTAACCAACACTTCTCCACCCTTAAAACCAGTCGATATACATTCAAAATAGGCTGACACTGATATACTTACTAGGTGTAAAAATAGTGCACTATTTTTTCTGCCACAAAGCAAAATTGCATTCTAAGAGCTGGTAAACTTTCTTTTTCCTTAAATAGAAAGAATGGGCAAAAAAAACTTGAAAAAAAATTTAAATTAAGGCAATTAGACAGGTACAACAGGACTGCCCATGATGATGTAGCTGAAACTAGTATATACTTCAAACCTATACTAGCTGCTGAACACTGACATGCAGCTTCTGGTAGATATGTATGAATGATATAAACTTCAACATTATGGCTTTATACAAGTGCATAGTTGCAACTGCAATAAGTAACGGTATCTGATTAATAAGCATAAAAAAATAAAGTGGAAAGATTTTTAAAACCCTCTTGCAGTATTACAGTACAATATATATACACAGTATAATGGTCACTTCTTACAGATGCAGTCTATATCACTATGGTGGATCTTCCTCTGCTTCTGCTTGCAGACGTGCTGGTGGCATCTTTACGAAAGCTGAAAAGTCAGTTTCTTCCATTCCAATACTCATTCCTCTCGATCCTTTTATGAAATGTAGTGTATGTGTCTTGCCAAGAAAGCTTTTGTGGAACAGAGTTTAAAAGGTTACCTAACATATCCTTTTACTAATTACCAACCATTCCTCAATTGATCAGTCACTCGGGAGAATACAGGAAAACCCTCAGAGATTAGTAATTTATATTGCAGCAAAAATGTAAACCTCTGATATATATAGCACAATCTCTCAGGAAAATATATTTTTTTAATATATTTTGGGATATGTTTCAGTCTTGCTGTAATGGGAAGAAAATTATCACCTTGACTGGGTCTGCATTCATGGAAAGCAGTTAGCTGAAAAAGAAGCAGGAAGTTTGATCAGTAAATGCAACAAATGTAAATCTGACAAAAATATACTTCTTCAAAGTCTTCATTTAAGATGGGCTCATCATTGTACTTGGAAGAAACACCTTTCCTCTGCATCCAACAGCATCATTACTTCAGTATAGCACATCCTTATGTGTTGTAATCCCAAATCAATTAAACCCCCTTGCAATACATGAGGGTAAAGTACAATATGCATAGTTTAATAGTTGCTTCTAAAGGATTAGTGATCTATAACTTTTAATACACAAAGATGCAGTATATTTAATTAACATAATGCTCGTTACTGTGAATACTAAGATGTTTAACTTCTGCAGGAGCTGGTTCCTCAGGTCCCTGAGCACACAGCTGAGGAGCAGCTGTCACTGTTGTACAGCTGAGACACATCTCACATATTGTTTAAAACAATTATTGGGCATTTAACATTTAGAGGCTTTTTCTGTGTAAACACAATATTGCATCAACGTGTGAAGTGATGAGATACTGAGGTCTATAAAACAGGGAATGCTATTTGCAGTATATCCAGAATTTAGCCATGGGACAAATGAGATTACTACAATGGCCGCATCTTTCTAAAGCAGTCAAGGAAACCACATCACAGAAGCTGCAAAGCACATTTGTTTACATAGTTCTAAGTGCGAGGTTAGGTACCCAGAAAGCACAGCACTGCAAAGGAAAGCCAAGTCAAATTCACTTCAGAACACAAGTAGAAAAGCAAAATGCAGAACTCCAAAGATTTCATGTCTGCCAGCCATAGACCAGTCAGTTTATATTAAAAGCTTAAAAATGAAAAGTGTTTATAAATACCAAGTCTATTTCAGCTAAATATCCAACTGCTACCATCTCTCTTTTATCCTTCAAATACTCTCTGCTAAGGTTGGCAGTATTAGCATTAGAGATGATTAACAACTGACAACAGCAGTTTTTTTCAGGCAGGCAGACATGAATTTTGAAAAAAGAATCTAAAATTAGAAAAATAAAAACACTGACAAAGGCAACAGCTTTGTTTTAATGAAAATAACTCCTCCAGAAAGTTCAATATCATTAACAGAATCTCATTTATCTGTTTAAAATATTAAAATGAGATCTTATATTTTCTCTGCTTTGAGGAACAAAATCCAACATAGCATGCTGTATTCAAAGGCAAACAAATCCATTCCTCTCTATTTAGATTTACCCCTTATACTTCTTCAGAAATCAAAAACATCGTCATCATCATCATCACCATCAATATCATCAACATCATCAAATGACCAATCCCAGTCCTTAAATGCCAGATCAAGTAATCTGCAACAGGAGGGTTTGATGTTTTATGAATGTTGCACTTCTATAAAAGACTTGAAAATTTCTTTTACTATCACTAAACCTTTTTAAGTGAAAGACTGTTTAAGGTAGGTGGGTTCGTTCCTTTGCCTATCCCAAGTATGAAGATTCAGTTAGTGTTCATGTAAGCTAAGAATATTGCATTCATTGCAAATTCATCTCAAAAACTATTCAATTCAATATAGAACACTTACCATATTGATTTTTACCCCCTAAAATTTCAGCAGGAAAGACCCACATGTACATTTTATAAAATCATCTACTTTCTGTTTTGCTGCTGTTCTTGCTGACTGAGGTGGTTTTATACTCTCCTGCTATCCCCTTCCAGATACTTCTAATACGCCAAATACTAATAATGCAAAGCTAGCAATTTTTCCAATAAAATCAAGTAATTTTGAGTGCTGAAAAGAACATTGAATAAGATAGCTGCATCTGAATGTACAAACAAATACAGCAGGATTTTACTGTATCCCAAATACAGGGTGATTACACTCTACAGCTATTCTGTAGCTCATTCTTTAAAGTTAAGCAATGCCAAAAAAGAGGATGTATCATCTTGTTGTCTAGGCCTCCCTGTCTGTGCTCCTTGTATGGTCACTACAGAAAAAAGAAGGCAAGCGAGGCAAACCCTGTCAAGCAAATGAGTCATTTTACTTATCTGAGGGATTTATTTTGAGATGGGGTGAATCATTGTCTAGAAGCACTCATCTCTTTCTGTTGTAATTGAAGAATCTTAGACAAATATCTTAAGCACTTAACTTTTTAACTGTTATAGCTACAACAAATGAAACCTAGCCCAGTCATCTCTCCAGGGAGATGAAAGGATCCTGCTCAGGGTTATATGCTGAGCACAGGATGCAGGCATGGAAACCTTACCCTAACAGAGCATCAATATAAACACATTATGTTGTTTAATACAGTTAATCACATGTTTTACACAAAATGGGTTTCAGGGGAACTTAGATTTTCAGGCTTCAAACTATTTAAACCTTTAAATGTGATAGAGCCCTGAAAAGGCTCAATATTCTTTTGTTACATGAACTATGGCTATAAAAGTTAAACAATTTATTAGGAAGTAAAATACATTAAAGTTGACTTCTTTTCAATTTGGAATTATCCTTTTGGCATAATCCAACTGAATGGCTACACAGAAATTATACGGTCTGTAGGAAAAATTGGTCTGCCCTTTCTTAAATCCTCACTAAGAACAACAGCCATGAAACCTTAAAGAAACAATCATTTTATGAAATTCCTAGCAGGAACAGCATTTTTAGGGCCATCCAGCTTGGAAGGGACCTCAGGAGGGTTCTAGCCCAACCTCCTGCTCAAAGCAGGGTCAGCTGCAAGGACAGCCCAGGATGCTCAAGGTGTGGTTCTGTCAGGTGTTGAGAGCCTCCAGGGATGGAGCCTGTCCAGCCTCACTGGCCTCTCTCTCTGAATTGGCTTTTCCTTCTATCCAGCTGGAGTGTCTCCTGATCCAAGGGAGCCCCTTGTTTCTCACACTCCCACCATGCAGCACTGATGAGCCTGGCTCTGTCTCTTGGATACCCTCCCCAAAGGCTGGGCCAGGCTGCTATGGGAACCCCTGGAGATGTCCATCATTTGGGCTGAACAAGCCCAGCTCCCTCAGGCATCTGCTCTGACCATCCTGCTGGCCTCTGCTTGGTCCTTCCCCAGTGTCTTACTGTCTGACTGGAATCTGGGGGCTCAAACGTGGAGGCAGTGTTGTGCTGCAGACTCTGGAGTGAGCAGAGGGGCATAATGTCTTCCCTCAATCATCCAGCTGTGCTCCTCTTGGTGCAGTCCCAGAGCCTGCCCACTACTTGTCCCCAGCCACTCAGTCCCTAGACTGAACTGGCAACTACATCTTCATTCTTAATATAGTTCATAAATTAAACTTATTAATTATTCCATATGGTAAGCCCCTGCAGAAAAGCATCACAGAAGCAACACTGAGATATAAATTTGCCATAGTAATTACAGTAATTTATGAGTATGTGGTTTCTAATTAAAGGTGTTCAAATCCATACAAATTTCCACTGGTTTGACAGACCTGCATTAGTAGGGTGATAGGTGACATGACCTCACGGAACTCCATTTTTCATCTGTTAGGTCCATTTGCAAGGCTAACTTAAAATCTTAAACTGGAAAATTAAATGGTTTACAGACAAAAATATTCATCCTCCTCTTATTCCACCTGTATAGAATGGTAAATACTGTGCCATGAAAGCATTTTGTACAAAAGTTTGTGAAGATTGAAAAAAGGGTGTTGGAAGGAGAATTATTTTCAGAACACCTAAGAACAGTTATTGAAAAAGAATCTCAATTTATAATATACCTTTCTATGTTAACAGAAAGAAACAGAGTAATACCACTAAGTTAAACTGTAAACACTATGCAGAAAAGTAGAAAAGTAATCTACTGGTCCCCCAAGTTGTCATGAATGTTTTCTTGATTCATGCTTCAATCCTATCACTGATATTTTGGTTAGTTCTGCACAAAGCAACTCTTCAATAATTGGTCCCTAAAAAGTGATTAAAACACTTTTTTCCTTCATGATTATAATTAAAATAGTCTATTAATTTAAAATCCAGATTATGAGGTCTGATTATCTTTTAAATATGTTAATTAAATAACCAAAAATTAGACTGTACGAAGGTTAGGAGGGAAGTGAAACTGAATTATTTTAAGTCCTTTCACTATGCATTTCCACCCATTAAAACACCAGTATGTGTTTAAGATCTTACTCTTCATAGCAAAAGTATGTTTTGTGCTAACAGCAGCATCACAGCAAGAGTGTGCTTCCCTGCACTCCCCACCAGCTCTGGTCACTCACCCAGCCCAGAGCTCACCCAACCAGCTGAGATACTGGTGCCAATTTGGTCACAGAAACAAGGACAGCAATCCAGTCTAGGCACTGCCTGATTACCTCTCAGGGGAAAAATGTTAAGCCTTTGCTAAACTGGAATGACGCAATGAAAAAATGAAGTCAGATCAACCTTTTCATAGGCTGCCAGTACTTGGAACTGACAGAAGCAGATGTAAGCTAGTACTGCAGGTGATGGAAAAAGCAAACTGGAAAAAACTCAGAAACTGCACTGCGCAATCTGCTACCTGCAGAATTATCACTTCCACAGGATAGGATTCTGCTCCTTAGAAGTGATCCAGTATTAAATTAACGGTTTTTGTATGGACAATTTTTACCAAATCAGAAGAATCTGATAAGACTATCCTTGTAGGAATCATGAGACATTAGCATGAGTCCTTCTACACTGAATAAGGAATTGAAACCAATTGTAGTAAAACATTTAACAAAATAAATTAAATTTTTAATAAATTAAAAAGCTCTTATGTCACCTTGGTTTGTTTGGAGGAAGCTGTCGACTTGGTCGTCTGATGGACTGGTTTGGCTGTACCTTCATGGAAGTTCTGGGAGACGATCGAGCAAAGGGGTCTGGTGCTGGTGGCTTCTTGGGTATTTTTTTCACCAGTCGGCTCACCCATTTTTGCTGCTCTTCCGTAGAATTAGCTAACAGTAGTAGATTCTTTGCCGTAGAAATATCATAGTACACTGTAATAAGAATTAGAAAATAAGAATGAATGTTGTTATTATTCTAAACATGGCCCCACATCAAAAATTAGCTTACCATACCATTAGATGGTATGATGGTCAGATTACCATACTCTCATAATCAGGAGAGAAGTCAAAAGCAAAATGAACCAGTAGATTTCCTGGCTGCTGCCAGTGCCTCCTCCTTATATTTAGAGAGTAACAACTTAGGACTGTGGAAGATACACATTCACGTGGAAAAAACCACTGGTAATGCAAAGAGGTGTGACCGAGACCAAGAAATTATGTAACACTGAGTCACAAGGAGCAACCTTCACCAAATGTAACCCCTTCCATAGCACTCTTGTTTTCCACAGCAAAGATCACAACACACACCTTAAAACCACCATGCTCTGCTGCATGAGGATGACACCACAACAGGTATGTGCACACCACAGGCACGTGCCATGAACTCACAGCAGAGAGTGATCCCCATGGAGATGCCCTCAGAAAAGGGCTGATGGCCATGTACTAATAAAAGACAAATCAACCTTTATGTTTAGTTGGTGTCAGACCACTACTAGAATCCTCTAATCTCTTAGAATGCCTGGTGACTCCAGCATTATCTGCATATTCAAATACTTGCTATTTACCTTTGCAAGGTGCTATAATCTCTTCTTTTTTATCCATGTGATCTTTGTGACATTTGATATGGCAGCGGCGACATTCCAGAGCAGGGGGAGGTTTAAACATGTGCCACAGTGGCTTCATACAAGCTTCACAATTAGTTGGGAAGTGGTAAAGAGTAGGTATAAACTCATGTCCTTTGTGACAAATGTAATTTGACTTCTCTCCCATGGGCTCCACAGGAAATTCCTGTTCCTTTTTGCTTTCTCCTTCATTAGCATATAGGATCTAGAATGAAAGCAAAATTATCTAAAGTACTCCTAGATGGCAAATATAAATTCGGTCATTATTCAAGTACAAAGATTGAAGAATTACACTAGAAACGATTTTTCAATGATTTTTAAGTAAATATTTCATTAGACAGTATTTTTACAATTTTCACTGAAATACTGTCTGTTACACCAGAAACATTAATTTATTGATGAATACCTGGAATATCCTAGGAATTTCCTTGGAATCTGCTCTGTACACATCAGTCTGAGTGACTGGTCGGACATGGAAGAGTTTGCTATAGGAAATTGTTTCAATAAGGACAAAAATTAATTATTAATTAATTAACAAAAATTAATGTTATCAAAATGCTAAATTTGACAGACTGAGTTAGGATACAACATACCACATTAAAACTTAAAAGCATTAAAAATTTGTCTAATTCGTACAGATTTCTAATCACTTGGTAAAGTCCTATCTTTCAACCCTGCACATGAACTCCCAAAAACCCTAAATAGAAAGAAGTCACAAGCATCCAGCTGTATTTGTGAAAGCACTGAAAAACCATCATCATGTGATATTAATGGCTGCTGGCAGCTTTCTAACACAATCCTGTCCCCATGCTCCAACCTCTGAAAAGCCACATTCTGCATTTATTAAGAAAATAAATTAACTATACAACCCACCTGTAAGGCCATGTTGTAAGAGAAAATATACAAACACTGAAAATTATAACCGCTCTGCTACAGTTTTCTTCACATGCTTTGCTCCCAAGTGTATGTGAGGAAAGTCTAGCTGAGCTAGTGGGAGCAGTTCAGTTACACCAGGGCTCAGTGCAGCTCCCTGGATCAGTCTGAGCACCACACTGCACCTGCACCAAACAGGTGCAAACAGCAGACCCAACTCTTCACCACAGTGGGTAGTACCCAAGGGTTCAGCTCTGTAGCTCAGATTAAAAAAAGTCATGCCCCATGTGATGTTGTGCTCCCAGACTGGACCTCAAAAGGTGTTTTGTCACAGGTCTTTTCAACAGAGTTCACCTACAAATCAGAAGACAGAATCGCACATGGCAACACTTACTCTATATCCAATACCATATGGGGATTAGATTGTTCTTTGTCTTGTTCGCTGTCATAGAACAGAATCTTCTTGCTGCTTACAATTACATACTGTTAGGACAAAAAAGGATAAAATATGTTTTAATCCAGCTGATCACAGATGTCAAATATATCACAACAATTATCTATCACATATGTTGCAGCAAAATTTTTCGACAATTTGATTAAATGGTACCTAAATGGACAACGGAAGTACTATGCACTAAGTCCATGCCAAGGAATTCAGTGCATAACAAACAGAATTCTGATTACCTGATAAATCGAGTTATGTTATCACATTAACTGATATTTAAACATATTTAACTATCTATGAAGAAACAAAAATGAAAGGCTGGAAGAAAGTAGGATATAAGTTTTTCCCTTCTATTTATGGATTTAATTTTCACTTGGACTGGTAGAGAGAGGAACTGGCACCCTCTGCCTATTTGACGTGTGAAGATCACAACTAATAGGGATCATACTTAGAAAGATCGCTATTATACTTACCAGAACAGCTAGCAATGTTCACTAAGAAGCTGATTACCTAAAAGATGCCCTACTTCCAGAATTTTGCTTAGAATTAACTGTATGAGTCAGCAGTAAGGAAATTGGTATGAAAACGTATTGCTACATTTTGGACGAAGATGCATCAAAGAGGTTACTGAGAAGCAGTAAACAAATGAAGGTTGCACAAGGTAGGAGGAGTAGTTTTTAGTCTTATCTCCTAAATAAAGAAATTGTCAAGAGCACCTTTTTCCAGATTCTGCCTAATTCCAGCTATGTAATACTGCTGGGAATGCTTATGGCATGTATAAACATTTGAAGATCATGAATGAGTGTTCTCACCTATGGCTATACAAAGAGGTGTCTTAGCCTATTGCAATTGTCTTAAGCTGCTCCCCTCAGATGTAGCTACACCAGCTAACATATTTTATACATTTAAGTAATGAGAGAACATATATCAAAGAAAAACTGAAGTGTTGAAAACCTACAATAAGTTTAAAAATGAGACTATGCATGAAACAAGATCATAAATCTGGTTTTCTTACCTTTTTAACCCATCCAAATTTTTTTGTGTTATTTCTAACAGGCATTGATAGCCAGCCTTCCAATCTTGATTCTGAAAATGAGATATGCATTAAAGAACAGACAAAACATTATCTTTGAGATTACTGTGCATTTTAAAAGTTATTGAAGTTATTGAAGATCAATAATAAAGCAAGAGAGCAAACATGAGAAGATGAACTATTTAACAGTACAAGGTCTTGCGAAGTTCATCGCAGTAAACGTTCAGAAATACATTAAATAATGTGCCCCTGAATACAGCCAATAACCAGCAATGCAATCACAAAAATGTAGTAGGCACGAGGAGGAAGGGGAAGAACAAACTTGCAATTACAGCACACATTCCCTTTAGTAACTTTTTCAAGTCTTAAAAGCCTTATGTCTATCGACCTTTACCTTTTAACAACAGCAGCTAAAGATATTAGTACAGACCACACAACATTCGATCCGAGACCAAAAAGAAAAGGCAAATTACCACCACAAATAACTTATATACCTTATATGCTGGGGAAAATATCAGTTTAGTATTCTAATTCATACTTTTTGGTGTGTAAATTTCTCTTTTCCTAATTCTGCCTGTATCTCCTAGGCTTTCTAATCCAAAGTAAGTATTTTTTGACTAACCCTTATGCCTTGCCTGAATTCAACTGCCCTTTCACACACTTGCAGTATTTTATATTACAGTGGCACATTTGTCAGATTTGATTTATCAAGAGTATTAAGAGCTCAGCTGTTGCTTGACATACACATTTCAGTAGTCACCAGAAGCTCAACAGGATCACACTTTATAGGACCACATAACCTTTGACCCTGTATTTATAGCTGCACTTGACACAAGCATTTCTTCCCCCTGTGTTTTATTAAGAGGAACTACTCAATTGCAATAATATTTTTTTAAGGAGTTTCCTACCCTAGCAGATAACCTTTACTACTGCAGGGGAACCTCCAAGTCAAAAATACTGAAGCATTAACAATCACAAAACCATGGAATGAGCAGAAACATATTCCAAATTACAAAAACTATTTTCCTTCTCATCAGAGGGCATTTGTAGGTTCCTGCCCATGTTTAACATAATGCAACAAATAATTGCTTGATATTCATAGAATTCTTTTTGTGACTAGAGAGACTTAAAGCATGATACACAGATATACACTGTCTTCAATGTTTATTGCTGTACCAGCATTGCTGTTGATGATCTATTTTAATACACATACCAAGTACATGAAGCAGTTCTGTAACATGCTTTGCCTCATACCTGCCACCTTATATTGTTCCTTTCAACTAGAAAGTGTAGCAAGCATAATGCTGATACAAAAAAATAGTCTACCCCATATCCCGGAAGCACATGTAGGGCAAAAAAAATATGCACGTTTCTCCTATTTCCTAAAATATTATATTTTTCTTATTTTTCTCTGTAATCCAATACTATTGCATGAAATTGGACAAAATGAGACCTTCTGATTATACTTCTTCACTTCTGGTGCCCATTCAACACTAACAGATCAGAAAAAGGGCAGAATATTCCAAATTTCTCAGAATATATGCTTATAAACGCTAAGAGGGAAATAACAACAGAAGACACCATCCTATCCCAAATCTTTTGTAATTATGTCAGCAAAAAGTCCCAGCTTAGCTAAGGTTTTTACTTCAGAACAAAGCAAATGCATGCACACACCACAACAGCAGCTAACAAGGAAAAAAATATGTAAGTACATAGCTTTTCTTTTATTAGAAGCTTCAAAGCAAAAACTAGAGAATAAGGAAAATAGAGGAAATGTCTTATTCTTTACTCTAGTTTGATGAAGTAGTGTCAAAATCCCAAAAGAGGTTCTACCTTCAGTGGAAAGGTATTCACACTCTAAAGAAACCTCAAGTGAAATACAGAAATTTGAACGCGACTAAAAAACCCACCTCTAACATTAAACACGAAACAGAAGCTGTGTTAAAATGGGTGCATACGTAGTCATATAATATGAATACAGAATTGGTAAAACAGAACTCTGTTTTACCAGGGCCTTATCACTCATAATATACTTTTAAGGCAAAACAATGTAATATTCAGGAGACTGAATCTCTACAATAAAATAATGTATGTTTAGATATGAGGAGTTAGATGTTTCCACACTTCACTTAAACACAAAGATTTGAATTTTTGGTGTCCGGTACTTTAGGGTCATACAGAGAGCTGCAGACACTGTGTAGAAGCTACCTTGAAAACAAGACATGAGGCTAATTTATTCAATGCTTCAGTAAAAATTGTGGGTTTATAACTGTCAGCAAGCATTTACAAACATTTAGTGAAAACAGGCCAGTTATTTGCTCATGCGAACTTTCTCATGTCTTTGATGGCAATGTTTACTGCCACTGCAGTGTGTGAGCTGCCAGATTTGGTTTATGTTTCCTTAATTATGTATTAATAGTGTTAGTTTTGAAACAGAGAGAAGGACACAATAACAACAAAACCAAACAGTTCTCAGGGATGTCACCTGTGCTATCAGCTTCTGTAGGGCTGTGGGAACAAGACAAAGGTTCTTCCTCTGAGTCAGAATCGGAATCAAGAAGCATGCGAGAACTGGAAGGCTTAGTGGCAATACTGACAGAGGTAGAAGAGTGCTGATAGGTAAAGGACATGGATTCCATAGTGTGGGATTGAGTGATATGGACTAAACATAAAGCATGAAGGAGGAAAAGTAGAGAAGAAGTCAAAATAGAATCTCTAAGAAGAGAGTATTAGTTTTACATTTCATCACATACACACAGTAATTGTAAAGTGACCACCAAAATAAAGTGAAAAACATATTTTTCTAATGGAGAACAATAGAATTTTTTTAAAAAAAATCTTTAAATAAATGTAAGGTGAAGTATTACAACAGACAGATTTAGTTAGCAGGTGGACAAGTGATCATTATCAAAGGATCAATAAGATGGTAGAAGAAGATGAAAAGTCACAGAATCATCAGATTATCAACACTAGTATAAACCCAGTTAATGCAGAAGTATTAATAAAATTAACATACCAGGGAATCCATCATCTGCCTCAGCCTCTCCAGGTCCACTGCCTATGCTACTGTTGTCCAGCCCAATGTGCAGTGACTGCAGCTGGGAACGAAGCTGTTCAATGTCACTGTCTTTGCTGTCCAGAGTCATCTGCAGTTCAATCCGTATCTGACTCTCTTCTGCTATTTGCTGCAGGGATAAATTGCAAGATTTCTTTATTATTACAATATTTGGTTACATGGAGAAAATGTAAATAAAAATTATGCAGAATTTGTAGCCAATCTCAATACATATTCTGTGTATTTCTTTTGGTTGGGGAAATTCAGGAATAAAGAGTGGATACGCTACCTTAAAGTCTGTATCAATACTATGATTTTACAGAGAATACTGCAACATTTATATTTGCATAAGGATCTTACTGCCTGCATTTCATTTATCTCCTTCTGGTATTTGATCATCATCTGGGTTAACTTTTCTCGTTCAGACTTCAGTTCCATATGCAGCTTCCTATTTTCCTTCTCCTTCCGCCGTACATCAGTGTCAGCTCCACGTTTGACTGGACCCTTCCGATTCATGATTTCAGCCAATTTGTTCACAGCCTTCCCATGGGAAAGAAAAAAGTGACAAAAACCACAGTAATAAATTATGTTGTGAAGAAATAAAGTCTTCTGACCTGTCTATAACCAGGCACTTTTAATTATAAACTAAGATTTCTGCAATCCAGTACTACAAGGTTGCTTTAATTCAACATATTACACAAAATATAAAAGAAGATAATGATGCCATTTTTACTTGAAGCAAGCATTAGCTGTGTGAGCACTTTCCCTCATTTAAATAATCCCTTCCATTTTCACTAGCTAGATCCAAAATACATCTTTGTATTAAAATGCCATTTGTTCTAAAAACCAATCTGGATTAAAATCAGAAATGTACTTCTTTATAGAATTTACAGACGAATATAAATCAAGACTGAAACTAGTAATATATAAAATCATTTGACAGAAATGAAGACTTTTGCTGGTGGAATACATCAGGATTAGAAGTACCTCTACTATAAATCATAAGGATCCAGTTTCATTACACTGAAAGTCTACTTAGTAGAGGAAAGAAAAAAAATCAATATATTTTCTTTCAGAGCAAAAACAAATAAAGCATTACTAGTACATATCAATAGTTTACTATGGAAAATTTTGTATTAAAAATTATTTGATTCATGATCACGATCTCTACATTCATTTAAATATATTTGCTTACCTGGGTTTTTAATGTTCTTTCATTCAACAGCTGTTTCTCAAATTGTGCTTTAATATTTCCTACATTTGCTTCTTCTTCTTTTAGCTTTGTAATTTCTGTGGCAAGGTAATTAAAAAAAATCTATGAAAACTCATTACAAAAGAATATAGTACTATTGAAGAACAAACCCAGTTTCAATTTAAATCACATTTGGTCTAGAGAATACATACGTTCTTGTGCTTCCTTCAGTTTATTGTTTAGCTCTTCTTTCTCATTAGCAAGGTTAGCCACATCACTAGTTAGCGTCCTATTTGCTTCCTCCAACTAGAAAACAAAAGGACGTGTGACCATGTAACAAAACTCATTTGGCATATGAAGCATGACAGGACAGAAGGAAATGCTGCACACTGAAACGAGGATAAGGATAAGAGGACTTGCTGTAAGAGGGTTAGGGGCACAGAAGAAAGAATGGTCAGAGAAATGCATGGAAGAAACACAGTAAGAGATTTTTGAATTTCAGTCATAAGAAATAAATATTTTTAAAATGTTAGATATACTTGTGTATCTCTGAAGTTGCTAAATAGCAGTGGATAATCCAAATTGCAAATAAAGCTTAAGCTCTACAACCTCTACCAAAGTATCATGTAACTCACCGAGGCTATGGTAGCATCTTTCTCAGTAAGTTCCTGTTTATGCCTCGCCATCATCTCTTTAATCTCCAGCTCTTTCATTATCTTCTCTTTTTCCAAATCAGAGTACTGTTCTTCAGCAATGGAACGGGCAAGTTGTTCTGAGTCTGCTTTTGTCAAAGTAATCTCCAGCTGAGCAGCCAAGGAATCTCTGCAAATTATTGATATATACTTTTAACTTTAAAATGGACAGGGGTTAAGAAGATGGGGGAAAGAAAACAACAATAAGCCATCCTGATCTTTTATGTATTAGTAGTCCAACTAGCAAAACCTACCTCTCATCCTGTAACTCCTGTATCTTTTGCTGCATTTCTTTACAAATTTTGGTCTTTTCCTCACATTCTTCTTTAAGTTCTCGAACTTGTGTCTTATACAAAGTCTAGAATTTAAAGTTAGAAAGAAAATGATGGGATTTCTATATTCTTGAAGGTCCACAAATATTATATAAATTAATAGGGTATGCAGTTCCTTAATCACACTTACTAAGTGTGTAAGTTCTAAATGTCATCATCATTCACAAATGTGTTTTGGTTATTTTACTTTGTTGTTGTTCCTTTTTTAACTTGTGTATTTGTGAATGGGTAGATGTATGATATACATTTTCTATGTTTGTATACATACTGGTAAAGTTACTCTAAATGGTAAGATAAATCACTGTTTCGTACAAAATCACAAGTATCAGAAACAGGGAAAGAATTCATTTATTTTTCTCTACTATTTTAAATCTTTGTCTGATGTAATTAGGCAGGTGGAGTTTAGATTCTAATCACAGAAATCCATGAAACCAACACGACAGTAAAGAATAAAAAGAAATAGAGGAGTAAGGGAAAAACCAATTAGAAAATAATTTGAAATTAAAAATTTCATCGAATTAATACAAATCTAGAACTCCAAAGAAAATGAAAGAAACAGTATATTGTTCTGTCCATTCAAATGACTGACTACAGGTCAAGTGACAAACAACTCTAAGTGTACTTACTGCGGGGATTTCAAGACAGATTGTCTCTCTCTGGCCCATTTACAGAGGTCAACTGACCTCAATTCTCCCTTTCTCTCCTTTAAGGTAAGTAACTTTTTTGTCTATAAAACTTTAGCTAGGCCTTTTCCTCACTGACCTAAATCCACAAGGAAATCTTAATTTTCTGTTAATATTGAAACAAACCTTTTGGCATCTTCTGCAGTGAGACTGGCTGTGCACTATTAATAAAAATTAACCTCCACATGCCAGTGATGATTTTTAAATACAATACCTATTTATTCTGGTGCACTTTACCACAATAAATCAAAAGCTCCCAACAGATCACTACCAAGTCTGGTCAAAATGCAAAATTTCCTTCTCAGCCGTAAGTGCACTGTTTTGTCACTCCATGTGAGAATACAACTCTTCTCTACCATACAGCACAGAAGAGATGCTGAATGCAAAAGGCTTGAAACCAGCAGAAAATTATTCACATTTTGGAAAAATGAGCTGCTTGACTCCTCCCTCTAAACTCCCCCACAAAGCTGGGACATTTCTCAACATGAGCTCTTTCGTACTGCTCAGTGATCAAGATCAAGGCTGCAGACAACACTGAAGACAGGCTCAAGAGAAACAAGTAGCTTAGGTTAAAGATGTGAAACATCTGATAGCTGAGGGGGAAGAAGAAAATCCAACTTTGTACTCAGTAAACAGATTAATAAAAAAATAAAGCAGCATAAAACATACTGAGAAATATTGTTCAGCTTCGAGCTGGTCTTGAAGCTCCTTCATCTGCCCATCTGCATCTTGACGTTCCCTAAAAAAGGAAGAACACGCTTAAGAGATATGAAAATATTCTAAAGCAGTAAACAGAAAAGACAGCATTCACACTCTTGAGATCTCCAACGATTTCCTTACCTAAGTATCATCTGCTATTAAACCTTAAGCCTTCTCTGTGTACCAGCTCTCTTTTCACTTGTACAGCTGAGAATACTGCACTAATACCAAGTCAGTTTAATACTGTTAACACATCAACTACAACAGTGTCACGAAGTTTAACCAGTAAGAGACACTGATAAAGTAATCAGCCACCAACGGAATGTTATTTCCATGTAAAATGCCACCAATCTGACTGGTTGTTTTGGGTCTGTTGTTGGCTAGAGCAGAGTCTGTGAGTGACTGTGACACGCCTATTTTCTTGAATTCATCTGTGATTAAAACAACAGTCAGTTCCATAACAACAGAAATGTAGCAGAAAAGACTTCTGCCAGTGTTCTACATTATGGAGAATCTTCTATATGACTAAGTGCATCTTGCTGACAGAAAAGATAAAGCATAGGGAGATAAAAGATTAGAAGTCATAAAGGAGCTAGGATTGAGATTCATCTGTGTGGCAATCTCATCTTTTCATTCACAAGAAAGTTCTTTATGTAAAAAAAAAATTATTTATTTCCTTACTTACTATCAGGTGCAAATACTACTTGTAAGACCTTGAAGAACTGCTGACACTCCTATCTGAATGTCCAACAGATGCATTTAAAGATCAGTAGTACTAGATATTTCCAATGGTTATGCTTTGTAGCTCTGTATAGTATTAATTTCCAACTCTGATAAGCTCTCCTAGACTAGTAATTCCAGTGACTTTCCTCTTCATTCAAGTCCTACATCATTAAAAATAAGTACCTAGACCTTCAGTTAAATAAGTGTTTCTCTGAAGGCTTCAGACTCATTTTTAAGCTGTGTGTTTTAAGATTTTCAGGATAACAAACATCTTTTAATACAAACCTATACATTGCTGAATCGCTAGGGCAAATCTCAATTAGAGTCACTGTAAATTGTTTTAAAGAACAATTAAGTTTTGCACTGTAGAACAGCATAGTATTTGCAGCAATTTTTTAAAATTAATTTTGCTCTCAACTCTTGTTCCAAAAATATGTCAAATCACAAATCAATAACACAAGTAAAACATATAGAGCAACTTGCATACTTGCGGAGTTCATTGTTTTGTTTTTCCAGACTCAATTTGATTTCCTGAAGGTGGTTATTCTCCTGCTTTAACTGCTTCTCTGACATTTTCAAGGTGTTGACCTGCTGCGTTTGCATCTTGAGGTCATTTTGAGTGAGACAGCGCTTTTGTGTTTCTTGCTCAATTTTTAGTGTCAAGTTTTTCACCTGAAAAAGAAACAGAAACCTGTGAATTTTACATATCTACACAGGAAAGCAAGATTTAAACAGTCTCTAATTGACTTCCTTTACATCTTTTGGTAAATCAAAGTTGCTTCCTGAACAAAGGCATTAGCCCACATTAAAATAGCTAGTTTTGCCATGTCAATCTCACAGCATGTACCTCTACAGAAGAAAAACCTTTTAAAGATGAATAACGATGAAGTATTTCAGAAAAATGATACTTCACGTTCCATGAAGTAGACTTTTTAAAGTTCCAAAGACAGAGAGGAAAACTTTGTTGCCATTTTCATTCACAAATATTTCTAAGTACAGTTATAACAGGAAAAAATACTAGGACATTGAAAACAAGGTTTGACTGAAGACTCCTTTTGGCGTTCCTTACATCTTCACTTAGTATATCCTTTTGCCGAAGGAGCTCATTTATTTTTTGTTGTGATTGTTTGAGATCACAGTCCAACATGGAGCGCTGCTTTTCAGCTTCCAACAACCGATTTTCTACTTTCTGCTTTAAAGCTCTCTCTTCCAGAAGTTTCTTCTCCATTTCTGTGAAGTAAAATATATAAGGCATCAGTGAAGTGTAAACCAGCAGATCTTGGAGGCCAAAAGGAAGAAGATGTCTGCTCTGTACTAACAATAAGCCATATGTTTCTCCTTTTAAAACTGAAGTGAAAGACTACTTAAAAGTGATTAATTAAAATTTTCTAAGTACCTAGAGGATGATTTTGTAAGCATTTCTGATAGAGCTATTTCCTACTTTTGAGTTTCTAGATAACTTCCAGTTTATTTGCAACACATCTGAGATGAACAAAAAGGGCGGAATTTTAAAAAGAAAACATTTAAATCTACTGTGCTCTGACTGTGATATTATAAAACCAAAAAGCTGAAGCCATTTGTGAACCTGATATGCCAAGTAATTCAGCCATTACTACTGAATAATTTTTGCTTCTTTTGAAGACTTGCATGCTCAAAATTTTTGTGAACGCCCTGCAGTTGGAAGGAGAGGATCCATAGGTAGCTTTTTAATTAGCTGCAATAAACATAAGCCATTTAATTCGAAAGTAAGAGCCATCTTCTGGAATCTTTTGGTAATTATCCCTCTCCTCAAGATATTTCAGTTGTCATGAGATGTACCAGAAGACGCATAGTGAAAGATTACATCATCTACTTTGTGTAATTCACACCTAAGTCCAACTGTGATGTCAAATACATACCTTTCATGGCTTCAGATTTTGCTTCCTCTATAGACTCATAGATCTTATTTTTGTCTGCTAATCGTGCTTTTGTGGCTTTATGTTCAGCTTCTTCTTGTTCAAGGTTCTGCTGCATAACTTTAAATTTATATGTCATATCTATTTCCATGTTGCTCTTTTCCTATTAAAGAAAAAATAACATTGAAATAAAACATTAAATACATCAGGTTAGTGGCAGAATTTTGAACAAGACTAACATGCTGCTTGGAAGGATTCAGAGTTGAAGAGAGAGCTCAGGTTAAGGAGCTAACTGAGAAGTCATTACACTACAGATTTTTTTTGTGAATGCTGAAGTGCTCTAAAAATGTACAGTGACATCCCCAGTTGCAAACAATTATAGAATTACTGCCTTAACAACTAACACTTTGTAATAAGAGCAGCTCAAAAATTAAGTTTATTGAAGAAATTTTTCAAGACTTTTGTTTCAATTACAAATGTGTTTTAAAAAATCCTATTAGCAGAGGCTTTATTATTTCTGGCAATAATGAGAGTTTAAAAAAAACACACATTAAATGAAATGTTGCCACTGTACTGTTAGGCTACACACCAGTGTACACTATTATGTACTTATGTACTTTTGAAGTATAATGTATCATGATTGTACGGGAAATGATATCTTTTAAAGCAGAAAATAAGGTTTACTTTTTGTATAGGTTTGGTCTCAATGTCTCAAGTAATAAGTACAAATTCAAATATTTCATAAGAATGTAACACCAACGTTCATTTAGCAGTGTTGTTACCTTTTCTAAATCTGTGAGCTTTTCCTGCAATTGTCTCTTCTCCATTTCCAGTTTGGCTAATGCACTCTTTCCATTTTTCACTTCCTCTTCAAGGCTAGATATTCGACCTAAAAGTTACCAAAATATCAATGAGGCTGGGCACTGTGTGAAAACAAGACTGTACTTTAGCTATTTAGAGTTAACATTTTTGAAATGTAACAGCTTCTAATTTTGACTATTAAGAATGTCTCCTTTGCGGTGATTTTGAAAGTTATCAGTAATATTTTATAGATGTTATCACACATTTTCTCTAAATGCTCTTCACAATTACATAACATTTTATAAAACAGCACACTTATCTAGTCACAGTCTGAAACTCAAATCACATCACCCAAACCGGAAACAAGATGTAATCTTAACTTCAAAAGATTTGCAGGAATACCTTGTAAATCACTGATAATCTCTGATCCATGACTTCGATCTCTCCTTTCTGATTCTAGAGCTGACTGAAGATTGAGATACTCCTTCTCCAGTTTGAGTTTTGCATTCTCTAGCAGGCAGTTCTTATCTTGTAGTTCTCTGTTATTAATTTCTAGCTGCTGGATTTGCTTTGTGCTTTCTGTCTGGTTCTTCCTTAACCTGGCTGCAGTATCAGACTCTGACCGCAGCAAGGAATTGGCTTCATCCAACTAAGATTGATAAAAACATGCTTCAGAAACAATTAAAATTTAAAAACCACTATTTCTACTACAGAATACTAGGTTTTATGGACTAAAGAACTAAGAAGGAGTATATTTCAAGATTACTTTTGAACACCAAAGCCTGACGAGAAAGAACAATTTTTAAAACGCAATTACATATTTCAAGTCCCTCCACTATTAACAAAATCTGTACTTCAAGTAGTGATTATTTTAAAATATATATATATATATAAAGTTGGCATACCTGTCTTTGTAGTTGACTGATTTTCTCATTGGATATTTGAGAGTTCTGATTCCTCTTTTTTAAATCTTCAAGTTGGTCTTTCAAACTGTTAACTGCAACAAAACCAATTCAACATTGTTAACCACTGTCACGAAAATGCTTCAACTGGAACTATAATGAATTTATTTTAAGTATTAAAAACCCACATCAAAATGGAACCTTCAAGTATGGTTCAACATACCCTCATTTTCCAAATTGCGTTTCTTATCTGCTTCATGTTCTGCTTTTCTCTGGTATTCTGTATTCTTATGCTGAAGAAGAGCCTTCTCTCTCTCTAACTGCCTGACTGCAGACTCTACGTTCTTCCTTGAAGTTACCTGGATACATTTAAAAAAATACACCACTAATTACACACACAGGAGTGGTATTCTTATACGATAAAACACAGCTCATGCGCTCAGTGCAGTCTGGAATGGAGGAAGCCAGTCTAGCTGCCTGCTGCAAACACAATGCATCAGAACACGTGGTCAAATCCAGCCCAGGATGTCTATGGCCAGGAGCTTTGCAATTTAAATACTGTTTGATCATCTGATTTGACAAACCTGGTAGACCTGCCTAAGCAGTCGCTCCAGGAGCAGAGAAACATACATATAAGGTAAGGTCTTGATATGCACCTGCATGAGCAATACATTAAGTGGTACCCAGACACATCTGAATTTGTAGAAGCAGTCAGGTGCAAAGCTGGGCAAGACATAGAGTCCTTTTACTAATACCAAACAATGCAAAGCATGGCCTTCCTCCTCTGGAAACACTACTCTCACACCTTCAATTTTTAAAATCTATATGGGATATTTGTATCATGCTGTCTGCCAACTTAAAAATGTGGTAAAAAACAAGTTCTGGAAAGAAATGTGCACTTACAGTACAGAAATTATAATGACAATATTTTAGCAGTGACAACAATGTCCTGCTTATGAATACCAAGGTATCAATTGGTGTTATTTGCTACAAAATATACAGCTCCTCAAAAGCAATTTGTTGTTACTGAAGGAAAAAGCCAGGCACAAATGTTACACTTCTAATTCCTGTAAGAAATCTATGGCCTTACCTCTTCATCGAGCTCTTTCGCTATCTTCTCTAAACGAACACTTGTAGACCTGGACAAATTTGAAAAGTAATTTTAAATCCTGCTGATAATATGGAAATTAGAATGTCTGGATGTGCCTCATTAATTTTATGTAAGGTACTTTTGTCTCATTAATTTTATGCAAGATATTTTATTTTAAGCAATTACATGAAACCTCAAGGACTGATGAAATCACTGAAATAACAGTGAGATTCTTACAGGAACCTAAAGCAAAAAAACCTCAACAAACCCCAACAAAACCAACCCAGTAGTTACAGCAGTAGCAAGAATTAAGTGAGCAACTTACAGTGAGGTCTGCTTGCAAGGGTGGGAATCCCCAAAGTGGATTAAAATGCTTTTAAGCATTCAAAACCAAAAGGTCTAATAAAACTTCTTTATAAACATACCAAACATGTTGAAACATTCTCACCTGTACTTCTGTTCTAGTTCATCTTTGGCTTGCAATTCATTACTGAGCTGTTCTTCTAGCTTGCTTAGTTTTTTCTGAAACTGTATAAAATGTCAAAAAAGCATGGCCCACACATAAAAATGCTTTCACAGAAAACAAATGAAATTCAATTAAATAATAAAATAATGGAAAGTGAGGAAAATTAATTCAATCTTCCAGTATGTTATTTTAAAACCATCACGAGACGGTTACATCTTTATTAATTCTGATGATTTTAAATATATGGATTTATAGCAACAAAATTTGTTGCATGCTGAATTAAATTGAACCATCACAGAATTATGTGCCACAGATTGTGAGTCATTATATTTATATGGGCAAAAACCATTGTTACCGGCCCTTTGCTGTGCTCTGCAGCCAGAGACTTTCCACTGCAGCAGATGTTTTTGGATAGCATTTTCTAAATGAAATGAAAAAATGAAAAAGGGGCATACATGACCAAATTGGACAATATTCAGATAATATGACCAAACATGTTCAGTGACCTCACATAAGGAAGAATTTCTTCATCTTACACCTTGGAAGCTAATGAACAATTTTCAGGTTTGGAAATGCTTTTTTTTGCCTACTAAAAAAATTTTTTTTAAAAAATTGTGAGTCCAGTACTCAAATATTCATGAAAGAAATTATAAATAATAAATTTTTGATTAATCTCATGCCTTCAGGCTTTCAAATGCATTTATTTTCCTCCCTTCCTTCTCTTCCTCTACTCCCCAAACACAAAGTGTAAATATGTGGTTTTCTAAAACGCTTTGTAATTGTTACAATTAGAAGATTTCCAGAACAGAGACACTGAAACGGACATCAAAACCAGAGATTCATTGCTTGAGAAAATACAAATTAACGGAGTTGTCAGAAGTGAAATGCAAAATTATACCATCTGCATTTACTATTATAACATAAAGCAAACATCATGAATGTGACCAAATGTATTTTAAACAGCAGTACCATTTCTATTTAAAAGGTAAAGTCTAAAACTATTCATCAATTCATCAATGACAGGAAGGAAATGGAGTCTAATAAACGTTTGCATTTAAATTTATCTGATCACTACATAATGTATTTACATATTTTTTAAACTTTGAAAAGGAATTGTTAGTTTTAAGAAATGTTAACAATATACTATCTCCACTTGAATAATACAAATGTTTAAGTAACATAATGAAGTAAGTATATGAAAATACCATAGCTTTTCCTGTCATGCAAATTTAAATTCATTTGTCATTTCCAAAAGCTGGATAAACATGCTCCATATGCTCCAACTGGAGTATGATTTAAACATTCCTTTATCCCTGCAGGTGACAATTTACTTTTTCAAACTCTGAATAAATCAGTTATGAATCACTAATGCAAATCTGGGACCTTCCCAAGACTAATGCTGTCTGTAGCAAACAGAGTCGCACACTTTGGCTTTCCAAAGAAATTCAGAAAAATCAGTATTCATTTTTCTTTATACTATAGCACCTTAACACTTGAGTACAACTGTTTCAAAATACAACTGGTTTACTGCTAACAATCTGGTGAACATTTAAGATACTTCACATCCACATAAAATTATGTAGGAATTTTTTTTATTCCTTTCATAATTCATATACTATGCTTACCTCTTTGCTGTCCTGTAAATAGAAAATATCTTTTTTATTGAAGATTGTTAAAAGACAAAAAGCCCCCCACAAAACTGCTTAAAAACTTATTTTAGACTATTTGTCTTTTCTTAACAGACTTAACAGAATTAGTTAATCATAACATTAATACTAAGGAAAAAAGGCACTAACCTCATTTTTACTAGATTGCACAGATTCATTTTCTCTGCAAGACTGAGAAGAGTCACTTAGCAACCTGTCAAAAACAAAAACAAATCCCTCCAGCTCTTACTCAAGTTTTGAACAACTCTGGCAACCTTGCCATTTTTATCAATTCTCTCACGTCTGAATTTGTCCTATGCTACTCTCAGAATGAAGCTTGTATTATTTTGGTGTTAGTGCATCTTTCTGATTTGAATCTTTCCTTAACAGAATGTTTCCAAAACTACTGCAGCTTGTAATTTTTTAATTAATACAATTATTTCTTAATTATTCAAGATGAATTCTAGGAAGTTATTGTGCTGTGTAAACTTTCTCCTAAAATAACTAAGAAAGCCCCATTTTAGAAAAAAAATTACAATCTATCAGAATTTTAATCCTAATTGATTTTTTAAGATATTGTATAATTTTGCGCATATAAAAATACACTGTTTAAACAGAGTTATCAAAATAATTGAAATAATAATGAATTATTTTACTCAAACTTTGCATTTTGTATCTTCACAGATGGACATAAATTAATATAATGTAAGGAATAAATTATGTAATTTGAGTGAAAGAACTGAAAGAATATAAGAAAAATGCACAGGTATGTTTTTAAAAATGCATATCAAAGCATCACATACAAATTGTCTCTGTAGTAGGTAAATCCTATGAAAGGCAGCTGGTTTCCCACGAAGGCTTTGGGGATTGGAAAGGTTTCCACGTCTCCCTTGTCGTCCTCGATGTCATCAAAATTACTGCTATCTATATCACTGCTAAGTTCCGGAACAACAGGAGCAGCAGCTATAAAAAAGGGGAATAAGGATGCATTTCACTCCAAGATTCAGACACTTGCTATGTACTGGTATCTCTCTAGTGTTAAAAAGGACTGCAATTACAAGTTTTCCTTAAATAACTTGGGAGTAAAATATGTACTAACCAGATAGCAGATCTGGAAATATTACTGTGAACAATTTTTTCTAGAGCAATCTATTTTTGTATTAGTTGCCTAATGCATATACCATCCAGTACGCCAGACATACTTGCTCAGGTAATCACACTTGAGAATAGAACTTTAAATACAATCATCATTTTTAAAAATCTTAGTAAATACATAACTTTAGAAGTTATGACAAGCTTATGAGCTGAACTGACATACTTTCCTTTTTTACTTAAAGCTATCAGGTTTTCAAGACCTTACATGAAAAGCCGTAAAACTGACAAGACTGCTGCCAAACTACTGAATTAACTACCTGAAGATTAAAAGAAAAATGAAACAAAACAAAAAAAACTCACATCAAAAGAACAAAAAAAACAGAGAAACAGAACCTGACCTTTTAGCTGAAATTCTGAAACATCTAATTCCATTGTTTAAAATGGAAATGTCTACATTAAAAACATGATAAAGGTGAAATAATTCCAGTAGAAAAAATGTGTATTTACTGACCCTTACTCATAAAAGGTTCTATAATACAAGTGATTAAATATAAATATTTGAGCAAGATTCTTGACAGACAGAAAATAATTAATGGAACTCAAAGGTTTTTTTTCATTTCTACTATTGCAAATACTGAATAAAATAGAGCTTTTAATCTAATTTACTTACTCTCTCGAATGTTGTCCCAATTCCACTGATCACTTCTGAAGAAAGGATGATGCTTTATTTCTTCTACCCCATTTCGCCCAAGTCGCACATCCCTAAACAGCAATTAATCCAAAGTCATATTAGGAAAAATAGCTGGTTTTTTTTACTTTAAACTATGACTTGCTCATAATAATAAACAGCAATGAAACTTTCAGTGAAGATTGTCTATGTTTACCACATTAATGGTCAAACAAAACCAAAATTTAAAAACCACCAACCACTAATCTGTAGTTTCTTATATAAAATGTACTGATTCTTAGCATGTGCTCTCCCTGTGACTGCTAAAATGTCCAGAATCTGGAGTCTGCCACGTGGGGAGTAAAGCAAGAAAGAGAGCACTGATGCAAAAACTAAGAAAAAAAAATAAAAACACAAACAAAAACTCAACACCCTCGGGGGAAATAATACTGCAGAACTTTCGTGTCTGCCAAACCACATGACAGACTGTAAGACGCATGTGAAGGAAGGTCTAACTGCTGCACAGAACAGTTATTCAAAGTTGAACTAAAATAAATATTCTAAGAATTCCATCCTCTGCCCCACAACTAACCCTGACACGTCTCTTGCTGATATTTGCCGCGAAGTAAATCTTAAGTGCAATGAGAACCTTTTAGTTTGAACAGAGGAGTCTCTCTTGAAACTACGTACAAGAACAGGACATAAAAACAATGCATGGAAAAGAAGTAATAAATCACAGGGTCGATGCTTAGTCCTTTAAGTGCTTCAGCAGTGATCACGCAGCATCTGTTTCAAATAAATTGCTCAAGCCCTGTGTTAAATATAAACAGGAAGAGGGACACACGTAGTGGAAGTCCACCTTACCACATTTACACTATTAAATTCTAATAATATTTTCTCTCTACCCTTCAGCTACTAAGGATAAAAAATGCTGTTAAATAAAGCACATCCTTCCTGACCAACAGCAGTCTTGCTCAGTAGAGCAAACAATCTCTCTTCGAATGCAAAACCCATTATAATGCATTTTGTTTTTCTAATTCCTCCTTCTATAGCAGCCAGATGTTCTGCTCCAGCCAAGCTCAGGTGGTCACAGGAAAGCACAGGAAGGCATCATCGATCCAGAGTTAACTACGGACCTGCACTGTTGGTCTTTTAAATCAGTGAAAACGAGTATTATCTCTGCTTTCTGAAACTAAACAAAATGTAAGTGTTCGGGTCAAAAACGAGATTACACAGCTTAAGTTCAGTAAGTGGCTAACACAGCTTAATTTCAATAAGTGGCTAAGTTCATAAAGAGAAGCTTCTAGAATTTTTTTTGTAGCCAAAACAGTAACCTTACAGGTTTGTTAGCTGCATTTTAATGCAATTAAATTAATGCAACAAAGCAAACAAAAAAAATTTCAAACACTCTAAGAATCCTTAAACGAAATCAGTAAATACATGCTTACTTACAGAAAAGTATTTGCTTCCAGTTTTCTTATGTAACACCCACACAGACATTGAGCAAAACAATTTTGT
This sequence comes from Vireo altiloquus, assembly GCA_013396875.1. Taxonomy (NCBI): domain Eukaryota; kingdom Metazoa; phylum Chordata; class Aves; order Passeriformes; family Vireonidae; genus Vireo; species Vireo altiloquus. Next base: position 615,554 of record VZRF01015751.1, read on the forward strand.
CCCTGCCTTGGAGGCTACGAATTACTTTCAGCCTTACACATTTGTTACTGCAATTGGAAGGATTTGTCCAGCACAAACTGTGCTGTTAACAAGAGCTGTCAGAACTGCTCATAGAAATGAAATACAATACCTGGAAAAACACCTCAAAAGAAAAACTAGAGAATGGGAGGTTTGGCAGAAGAGATCTGAACAGAGATCAGGAGAAGCAGTAGAAGGAATTAATTTTCACAATGTACCATCCAAAACAAATACAGCCAATACCATCCAAAACAAAAATCAGTGCCAGAACAATATATGCACTTACCTATCAGTTAAAAAGGCACAGATAAGGTTCTTTGCATGCTTAGAGATTTCCACATCATCCGGGAAATGCAGTGAGTTCTTATGATCCATAATTTTACTATACGTTCCTACTAGCGAGTCTGCATAAAAAGGAGTATCGCCTGAAAATAAAATAGTAAATTGGCTGTGATTTTACATCATGTTTAAGTTGTGTGAGTTGAATAAGACAAAAGATATAATGAAAAGTCTACAAGCAGTTTACCTAGATGAGTCTTACCTAGACCCAGATGCAGGGTAAAATAATGTATATTACTACAAATATTCCTTCCCTAAAATATCTGTGTTACAAACTACACCATTTTTCATCCTGCCTATCACTACCAAAATTTTGCCTGGTGAATTACATCTTTTGTTTTGCCTTGAGACTCTCAATATATTTTCTAATTTACATAACAGCTGACACCCATATGAATCAATCTTTAAACATTCCAAGGGTAAAATGGACCAAAACTCATTAAAGCCTTGCTAATGCACATTTGTTGGAAGGAATCCACCAAAGCTCTCTGAAGACCATTTGAGAGGCACCCTCCCTAAGGCATGCCAGCTCTGAGCAGGAGCCTTCTCAGTATGTTACCGCACTGTTAAACCCATATTAATAAATCTTGTTGACTGACAAATCACATCAGCTTCAGTGCCCATATTAACATGGCAGGTGGCTTTTAAAATCATAGACCTTTCTCACCCAGAGGTTTCCAGCCTAGGCTGTAGTTAAAGATATTTGCAAAGGATCTAGACTTAAGAAAGGTAAGACTGGGGCAAGTGAAAAGAATAGGCTGCAATAAGGCAACTGACAATCAAATTAACTGGCAACATTCTCAACATACAAATGGCTTGGGTCTGTAATCAAGAAGCTGCAACTTTTACAGAAATCCTTTCTCCCAACTAATCTATAGGTTTAATAGAGAAGGTGAACAATCAGTCACATGAGCTAGGCTCTTTCCTCTGTTCTGGTGTGCTGTGTGCAGGCAGGAATCCTCTGGCATGGCAGGCTGCAGTTTTCCAACAAGGAATTGAGCATTTCAAAAGCCACGAACACGAAAAAATGTACAAACAGACCAAGAGACAACAACCATTCTGCTTTCAAAAGAATATAAATGCAACAATCCTAACTTTTGTCTCTTTCTGTCATTTTATGGCAAAATAAGAAATTGGTACACACCACTTCGAGACTTTTAGTAAATTCATTAGGTTGCCATACCAGTGCAGGGCGGGGGCGATCACTGGTATATGCTGCTGCCTCCCTCTTTCCCAACCTTCCTCTTCTCAATTGTCTTCTGTCTTGGAAGGTCTGATTTTGGCCACACCTCAAAACTATCTTAAGTCACTGAACTAACATTTGGATTCATCCTGAGACCAACATTTTACCTTTTAGTCAAGCACACAATAAAATTTTCATTTTCATAATAAAATTACCATTTTCATTAGTTCTGCGGCTTATCAAAACCAGAATAACAAAACAGTTTCTGTGCTTTCTTTGAAGTGCAAAGTTTTAGAAGACCATAGCCAGAATCTGATACATAAGCACAGACAGAAATAGATACTTTCTACCAGTGTGTGGGACATGGAGAAATGAAGTAATATTTTCCGCCTAGATACAACAGGGGAAAAAAAGAGGCTCTGAAATGCTGAGAAAACATTCTGGACAGCTATGCCCAATATTTTAAGAGATATATTTTATTTTTTGTATATATTTTAAGAACTGAATAATTTTGTTTACTGCTGAAATTGTTCATGAGACACTATTAACTATAAACCACACATTCTTAAAGTCAAAATGCTGTAATTCTGAAAGAGTTGGAAATAGTAATAGCGTCATATGTTCAAGTGTCTTTCCTGGCTCAGCATACTAGAAACATCAAATCTGCAATATTCACAGAAAATGCTGATTTGGATTTTTAATAATTGTATGCTCAATTCCATCCTTCCATAATCAGTATTTTCCTACCAGACTATCATACTGATCCTCACTGTATTTTAAGATGCTGATGACTCATCTCTTTAACAGATTATATTCTACGTTTGTTGCCACAGCAGTCCAGTGTATTTTACTAGAAAATCCTGACTCAAGCACAAAAGAAAGAATCAAGCCATACTTTCTCATCTTGACCTAACAGAAAACACTGATGTGCTGTGGAAAAGAAGAAAAGGACAGTCCTGCCCTTTCCATTCCTTTCTCATCTCTTGTGTCCCTGCAAACTCAGTCCTGCCTGAGGTGGAACCAATGTGGTGAGGTAGCTGACCCCAGTTAAAACTATTCTAAGAATTCGTTTTAAGCTAATTCTAAGAATTAGTTTTAAAGTCAGAAGCTGTTAGTGAGGCAGGAGCACCCTCCATGCAGCAAAGTGCAGCTAAAGGCACAGGAAAGACTCAATAATAATCTCATTAGCAGAAGAAATCACTACTTACCAACTAACATCTCAAAGAGGAAAACCCCTACAGACCACCAGTCACATTCCCGTCCATAATAACCATCACCCCCCTGCGACTTCAGCACTTCAGGTGAGATGTAGTCAGGGGTCCCCACGGCTGTGTCGCAGCGCACCATTCCTGTCTGTGCAACAGTAACAACACAAACAGCTCAGTTCAGGGCGCTTCTGAGCACCTCTTTAACCAATTCCTCTGTTAGTAGGAGAGAAAACCATAAAAAATATAGCCCAAAATACTTGGGTTGAGGAGTGTGTTTTTTAAAGACTATTTTTTTATTCTAGAAGCAATGTGGATTGAAATGATCTTTCTGGATAATGTGCTTACCCCTGCCTACTCCATAGTGATTTCTCTTGACTTCATCTTCCCCAAGTTCACCAATTTTATTATTTTTACTATTGGTTTCAGTATGAAGCAACACACTGTATCAGACTGCTCCTTTTGTCATTGAATTTAGAGACAAACTTTAGAATAATTTTGACAAGTTAAGAATTCTAGGCCCTACAAAGCAGATACGTAACAATTTTGTCTAATTCAGCCAAAAAAATCAAGCTATAGGTAAATTTTTATAGACTCACCTTGTTTTTTGTTTAAAGATAGGAAGAAGAATAAAAGGAGAAGATATTTTTAAGGAATAGCAAAGCTGCTTTTTTTTTTTTTAATGTTTTTTATTAACGTATTACCACAGTTGTACCAATGGTATAATTCCTCATCCTCTGTTTCACACTGAGAAACTAAAAATGTAGGGGCTAAGTGGGCAGAGGCATCAATCAGATCTGCCAGCATTCTGGTTCAGAGTTATAAGTCTTGTTTCCTTTAATCAAATTCACTGAATTCACTCCTGAGAGACCAGATGGATGAATGAAATGAAACCCTGGATGAACTCAGAGAAGTACCAAAAATACCAAAAATCTTTTATCCTGTTCCTCAATCTGAAATTTTATGTAAATCATCTTAAAATGGTTCTTCATGTATTTTGCCATCAGCATGAATGGCAATATGTATCAATTCTGAATATTAATACAGAATATTTGTAGCAACAACTAAGGTCAAAATACATATTTAAAGAAAATAAGATAAACATTCAATTTTGGGAATTGTACTGATATGCAAAATTTAGACACAACATTACATATATTTTCTCATACACTATATGAACTGTGAAAAGCTTTTATTTCTGTACTAAAACAGAATGCAGAAAGTCATGAACCAGCAGGCAAAAACTAAAGGGATGACTAAATACTGTAGAGACCTATGGAGTACTTCAAATGTCCTCCTGACAAATGCCTATTCTATGACTCCATGCTAAAATTGAAACCTAAAGAATTTTAACTTTTCAGTTCCACAATGAAGAGAAAGTAAACTTTTGCATTCTATACTGGATGAGATAGCACATAGCTTATTCATGCTGGGATAAGAAAATGAAGTTAACTCTTTCCAGAAGACCTAATGCATTCATTGGAAAAAGAAAAATACAGACAAATACATTTTAACACTGGAAAAAAAATCAAAGCTCAAAGACTCCAGAAATCTAAAGCTGAGAGCATTTGAAAACGGATCTAGCACATGGCAGGAACCACTGTCTGAATGTCCTGCTTGTCACAGCACTCTGGGCACTAACCTGCACATCTGCTCTGAAGCCTAAGCCTCTCTGCTTTGAGCACAGGAAGAATCACTCTGGGGTTATGTGATTCTGCTCAACCAGTAGGACTGTGGCAACTTAATGAGGCCTCCAACACTGCTATATGTCTATCTCTTTCTTATCCAAACACAAAATTACAAGGGAAAGTCTCAGTTTTTGCTCAGTCAAGTCTGGTTGAAGCAACCTGAATCCCTCCCTGGCTAATGAGATTCTTTAAAAACAAAATCACCAAAACAGTTCTAAAAGAGTTCTCTGAAGTCTGTAGCTTCAGTCACAGCCTCACCACCTTGACACCTAAGCACTTAATAACACCCCATTTCCCATCCCTCTATAATTAATACACCAAAGTAAGAATACTTTTTAATATGTTACACATGTTGATATTCTCTGAAGTCTTAAACAAACGAAGCAAAGGCTGTGCCAAAAACCAGCCGGACCTACCTAAGTCCGATGGCTGGTATGCAGCAAAAGGAAGGTCTTTTAAACAATGTTACAGATGCTCGAGAACTCCATGTAATAACACCTTAAGTTTTCAGAGAAGATGCCAAAGAATTGAACACTAAAACAAAAAATATTTCTGCACTAAAAAAGGCCTTGCATGCTAACACCAGTTTCAATGGACCATAGCTCTCTGAAGCACGTGGAGCTGGTTGTACTTATTCCCCATAAAACTGTCTTCTGTCTCAAGAACTAACCTAGAAATGCATTTTCAGATCACAGAACAGCTGGCTTGGAAGGGACCTTGAAAGATCATCTGTCCCAACCTGTCACAGGAAAAGGAAGTTATATAAGATTATCTAGCACCCTATCCGACTGCACCACAAAACCTGCAGCAATGGGAATTCCACCATGTCCCTGGGGAGGCTGGCCCATTGTCACCTGAATATAAAATTCCCAGATTTCTCTTCCACTCATTTACACACTTCTTCTTTCAAAGAACTTGGGTGTTGTTCTGTATGTATTTTTGAGTACTGGATACCTTAAAAACCACAGTCAGACTTAGTTCTGTGATCTCTGGCATCAAAGCTGAGTAAATAGGGACATGCCCTCTGTCCAGTACACAGCACCTCAGCAATCCCTACATTCTGAAGAGACTTAAACAGTGCTGTTTTCTCTGGGCAATGTGTCACTCCTGTGTTTCAAACACTAAGCCTCTATTTATGCCTGAGTAGCACATTTAGGCTCTAACAGTTATCACACGAAGTTTCCTGTTGCAAGTCTCAGGCCAGTGTTTTACCTGAAACTTTTCTCGTCACCTCAAAAGATCATCATGGACCTTGGAACTCATAACCTGCAGCTATGTGAGAGATGTACAGTGCACAGTTTGAAAAAACAGGCTGTCCAGGAGATACAGCAAGGTTCTCACAGCTCCTGACAACTTGGCGGTAAGGCTGCAGTGTTTCCCAGCATCATTCAACATTACTATATTGCTGAAGACAAAGCAATTCAGGTTTCATCTTCAGGAGGATCTCCATCAGACCTGAAGGACTTGCTGTCTTGAACCAAGGCTGACAATCAGGCTTTCACTCCCTCAGGAGGTTCCTTCCAGTAAACAAGAGCTGGAGGGGTGTTTGTGTGGAAACATGAGGATTGCACATATCAGGTGTTAACGCCGCAGGCAGCTCTGTGCTGCAGACAATGAACTGAGGCAGGAAGGATCCAGCAGACTCCTCTTCACTGCACAAGCTTCAATGAGAAAGAAGCTGGGTTCCATAAAGAAGATACACACTGCTTCTTTCAGCTGAACTGCCTGGGCTGAGGCAATAATCCCAAGTGGCAAACATCCCTTCTTTTGGTCTCATCTTTTCCAACAGATACTCACTGAATCTGTGCTCTGCTGAAAGCTCAGTCAGCACAGGACAGTGCTGTGCATGACAGCACTGGGAGCTCCTGGCCCTACGATACCTACCAAAGCCAGCAGTTTGTCTAGTTTCTAACACAACACCAAAGGATTAGACAGAGCCTGGTGAACCCTGCCCTGGTCTACCTTATCATACCTAAATACCAAAAAAAAGGGAACCACGATTCCTAGTAAATTTTTGAGTCTAACTCCATTCTTTATTCAACAATAGAAATATTCACTTTGTTGCAGATTTTAAAAAGGACAACTAATTAAAAAAACCCCAACCAAACAATGAAAAACAACACCACAAACCCCCAGTTATCACAACTGAGTTACATAAACAGAACAGTTCCTTTTATGCTGGAAAAGATAGCTAAACGACTTAGCAACTCTTTTCACAAAACGATAAGGAGAAACTGCTGCAAGTGTCTGTTCTGACCTGGCTGAGTTAAGCAAACACTGAACACAATTCCACAGCAAAGGTCAGAAAAATCAACAAATTGCAGCAAAATTTTCCTGGGCTCTCAGAGTAAGGAAGATGCTAATGCTCACAACTGCTAAAAGAGATCCAAATCCAAAAAAATAAATAAATATTGGGTGAGCATATATTTTCTGCAAATCAGACTGCCAACACCAATATTATATTTACACAGCTGGGATGTGTTCATGTTTTGTAAGAAGTAGCATGAGATTTGGAGACAATCCAGAACCCCTCAACTTCTAAAGCTTCCTGTAGAAAAAATTTTTGCCATTCCACTGAGTCTGAGAAACACAAAGAGCTTAAAATGTAATCTTTTAAAAAATTAACTTCTCTAGGAGATCACTGGTCCATTGATGATGCCCAGACTAAAGTGGAGCTGACTGTAACTTTTTACAAGAAACATGGATCCATTTTTCACATTTATGGTATCCTCATCAACATTTTAGTATTCCATTCTTTTAACAATAGCAGTGAAGAAGAAAAAGAGCAAAAGGTGTAGGTCCACCATTTCTGGGGTCCCTAAAACAGAGGATTTATATAATGAGCTTTTTTGATGCTTTTTTGTTGTCATTTCCAATAACAACAGATTCCCTCAAGACATGATCTACTGACTCAAAACAAATATTAATATTTTTAAGGACTGAATTAAGAGACCAAGTACTACTTTTGATTTTTTCAATTAAAGTAAATGCTGTCCTCTAAAATGCAGTCAAGTAAATCAAGAAAGTGGGGGTAAATATTATCTTTGCCTTTAGAGTAACAACTACAACATCAACAGAACTAAATAGACTGAACTTTAATAAACAGCTGCAGTTGGACAATGATGAAGCTAATATATTATCATGTGAAAAAACCCACCCTAACCAGACACAGCACTTCTAGATACTGCTGAAGAGACATTAACTTAATGATGCAAATGCAATTGAAGTAGATTGCAGAAATTATACCAAGCACTGCCTAAACAATACAGAAAAAACCCCAAAACATAAAAGCAAGTAAGCTTAAAAGGATCACTCTTGACAACACTACTACAGGAAATTTTCAAAGACCAGGTAAATCATAACACATATTAATATACAGTTTTTTTAGAATCTGTTAGAATTTTTCATAGGAAGAACATATTCTGTAAATTACAGCGAACACTGCATGTCAGGCAAGATACTAAGATTGCAAAAGGTAGTTTTATTTTCAAGTTTTTTTTAAATATTCCTATACAGTCTCTTTAGAAAACCGTATTTGGCTGTACATGGTAAAATCTGGACAACTAAATAATTTTAACTGACATCTTGGCATCTTGACAAAAAACTTTATATTGTGATCAATATATCACTTATCACTGCTTCTGTACTGTGACCTCATTTGAATGACCACTAGAGGATGCTATGAGAACAATTAGATAGACTAAAAAACCACACGGAATGTGTCTTGCCTATAAAATAATTTCATTTACAAAAAAAATGTCAACTTCTGATGTGTTCCAAAGTTATTAATGTTGAAACTAAGAGTTATCTTGCAAGCTTTTAGGACATTTGGCCAAAAAAATGTACCTCAGAAATTCATAAACACACATGCTTTCAAAAATAGCAAAGAGTAAGTTTACATCCTTCTTCTGTGTGAGAGAATAGTTTAGAACAGAAAAGGTTACCTATTTAAAGTACTCTTATATTTAAAGTAGGAAACAAGGAACAGCTTTATAACCAAGCAGACCATTTGATGAATATTCCTTTGGGTATTATATTTCATAAGACAATAACCTTAGATTTAAATGTAATTTAGAATTACAGTTTTATAGATGGTAAATTATTCAGTTGCATACTTACTTCATCCATTTTCATGCAAGTGCCAAAATCTGCCAGCTTCAGATGCCCATGTTTATCTAAAAGCATATTGTCAGGCTTCACATCTCTGTGTATCAAGCCCATGGAGTGAATTGCATCAAGAGCAAGAACAACTTCGGCTGTGTAGAACTTGGCCCATTTCTCAGGCACATCGTAATTGCTCATAAGGTTTACAAGATCTCCACCTGGCATGTATTCCATTACCATGTACAAATACTTGTCATCTTGAAAGGCACAAAATAGCTGCAACGTTAAAAAAAGGAAAGGAAAAAAATGCAATTACTTTTTAGACAGCTATGGTAGAGAATAAAACGTTTTATTGTGAAGTTTCACTAGACCTGAGAATATGTTTTCAAGATTACTTTTAATATGCATAAAATAAACATTTTTCTATTAATTATGACAGTATCTTCAAATTTACTGAGTTTCGAAACCCCCTCACTTCAATTTTTGAGAAAGTGAAAAATATTTCCTGATTTTTTTAATACTATAGGCTTTTATCTATCTCCATATTTCTTGGCATTAAGAATTATCATTGAGTCAAAATGCAAAGTAGCAAATCTGCAAAAGGGAGTATCGTTCTGATTTGAAACTAGCTCAACAGTGAGCAGCATCTTAGACTGTTTCTAAATTTTCTATATTATAAATTCCTTATCTCTGTACATGTTTGCAAAATCACTGCACTGCTGACTTTATCCTAAATCAACACCTACTGAAATAGGAAATAAAATGTTCCTGAAGACAGCTATAACACAACACAAAGAAACTGTCCTTAACAATAAAATACTGGTCTGGTCTAAGCTGCAGTCAATATGTTTCCTAATGGCATGATAGTGAAAGTAAGTTCAGTCTCTTTAAAAGGTATTTCAGACCTAGAGTGCTGAAATTTTAGAGACTCCACTCAGTGATCACCAGATCTGAAAATAGCCCAGACCAGCAAAAAGCATTACTATGAACTGTGAAAAAGTCTCTGGAAGTCTCACCCTATTTCTCAGGGAATACTGCCTTACCTTAAAAACGAAAATCATTCACATTTTTAAATCATACACACAAAATTAAAATTGAAAAAGAGGATGTGTGGAAAGGACAAAGTCAGAATCAGGGAGACCGTGGAGGATGAGGAACCATGAAAGGCAGGTATGTTATTATGGAGATCTGACCTTCAGATTAAAATTAATTGAATAGCTAGTGACAGAAGACCTAGATTAGAAATATATATTTTAACACATAAATATTGCACTGTATTTGCTTTCACAAATGGATAATATATGCAATATATAGTATGATAATGCATCAGGTTATTAAAATCTAAATGAAGATTCAAAATAATCTCTATATTCTCACATTAATATAACATAATAATAAATAACAGCATGACGTCTTTATACAGCACTTTTCTTATTGCCCTCAAAGGATTTAATTAAAAAAAATTAAAACTATCTAGGGCTCTTGTTTCATTTGTTTTTCACATTAAAAACTAGACACACAGAAGCAGTGTGATATGTCCCAGTTTCTAGATCAGAACAGGACTTACATTTTCTTCCAACCAGCTCAATGTCCTATCCCACTGGACAATATCACCTAAATATATCACACTAATACACTTAATCATAGAAGGCACAATTGCAACTACACTTTAGTTCATCTGCTATTTACAAATGCAGACACACATTTATAATCCTGCTTGTGACAGTTTCCTTTGAAAATCTACATCATGCTTTTCTTGTTACTTTCAACTGCATGTGAAAAACAGTTTCTGACAATTACTGTTACTAGAACAAAGAACTAAATAAAACCCCATCTATTTATTTAAGTACTTACAAGTATTTTTTATACTTGTAAGCAAATACTTTTGTTTAACTATTTATAAGAGCAAGAGCATAGAACATGCTCAAAGAGTAAAACGTCTAAATAAAAATCTTTGTATACCTAAGGTAAATTGTTATGAAAAATATATGGGAAGCTTAAAGCCAGTCTTATTAAATATACAGAAGCATGGCAATATATATGAGAGCATTTAAATTAATTATTTAACAAAATTAAAGACTAACAATTTCTCCAAGCACATGCTTTCACTACTCCTTTTGTAAACTGGTGCAATTTACCAGTTACAACAAATGGCAATAATCAGTACTGATTGTTCCCAAAGGCATAATTCACATTACAGCATCTTGATGACACATGTCACAAGACAGCTGCGAGTGATGGTGTTCATGACCAGCTGAAGAAGTCAACTCTCCATTACTTGGATATTCCGAGTGCTGGTGCTGTAACTGACCACTAAGAGGAGATTGTTTCAAGGAAACCACTGCTACAGCCTGCTGTGTTGCAGGAGAGCAGGGCTGCACACTCATCCATATATCAAACTGCAGCTGAAAAGACAGGGACTATTTAAAGGACTCTGAATACCAATCGCCAGTGATCAACCGACTGTATCACGAGGAAAGACTGGAAATACCAATCACATTTGTTTCTACAAAGTTTTTTCATAGTAGAAAGGTAATTTCCCTATTATTACAAATAATTATGTAGATATTTCAAAAATCTGTTTAATTCTGTTTTATGATGCATTTGCAGTGACTAAAATGTAAATTAATCTACTTTTTAACAGAGCCAAATACACAAAACTTAGTGAAATTGCTGTAAAATGTATTCTTTAGAAGCAAAAATCTGAACCTTAACCTTGATTTGAGTTTCAATGTAAATTCAAAACCAGCTCAAGCCTGAGAAGTATTAATGGCATCAGCATCATTACTATTGCTGTTGTTGTTATTATTATTTTACTTTTAAACATCTTCCTTACCTGAACCACCCACGGGCTGTTGGCGAAGGCCATGATATCTCTTTCTTCCCAGAAAAAGGCTGAATCTGATCTCTTGATCATTTCAAATTTACTAAGTAGCTTCATTGCATAAACCTTCTGTGTCATTTTATGGCGAACCTGTTGGTTGAGAAAGAAGTGAAGGAACCTTTTTAAAATCCCTTGTTAAAACCTGAGTACGAGCACAGTATGTTTCTGCTATGAGCACACTGCTTCCTGGGATGAGATGCCTCCAGGTCTCCATGTGCCCAATTTTTCACACAGTTAGGATTTGAGAACTTCCAAACCTAAAATGAAAAGCTTAACAGCTGCTCAAAAAACCCCACCACAGCAGGAAATAAAGTCTAATTCTGCTTTTATTTTCTTATTCTGAACACTGTCTAGCCATTTAATTCATTCATGTTAGAAATTGGGCAAGCAGTCTCCATCAGCCTCTGCCAGTTTTTATTTTACACCAAAACAATTGCTCCTATTTCTTTTCCCAAATGGTTCTTAAATTCACTTTAAATAGTGCAAAATTAATACAATAAATCTTGTTGGAAAACTGGAATTAAAGCTTTTATTAGAAAATATGAAAATGTTTTTGAAAACTTCATCTGAATTCAGACATGAAACCAAATCCTTAAATTGCACACTGCAGTCATTACTCAGCTAATTAATAATGAGCAATCCTATTCTAGGAAAAAAAACTATTAAAGGAACAGTTTAATTCTTGAGTGTTTCTTAAAGAAATCAAGGTGAGAGGTATTCAGCTATAAGAGGTCTAAGTCGTCATGACCTTAAGTTTCTGCATATTTTTTCCTGTAAAAATTAAAAATTCAGTGGACTAGTTTGTGAAATCAATTTGTGAAAACTGTGAAATGCACCAGAAACTGAAGTTATGATTTTCTGGTGCATTTAAAATCCCTCACATCTAGTAAATAAAGCAGATCTCCTAACTTCTTAGTTTTGCACAATATCTGAGTTTAATTATGCTACTTGAAAGAATGTTTAATGGGCTTTTCAGAACAGCTGTAGATGCAGGTCCATGACATCTGCAGTGCAAAGCTTCCGAGAGGCACCTATTTGGTCTACAGATCTGGGAGCATCAGTCTCCTGCTCCTGAGGAGCTGTAAAAATTAATATTGCTGAAGGAATAGAAGAAGCATCAGGTGGAAGGGATAACCTTGGAAAGAACATGAACAGAAAAAGGATTATTTAAGGACTTATGTTCTTGAAATTGGGGTTTTTTGCCTTCAAGATATAGGTGCAAAGGTTTTATTATTAGTATCTTGCACAGTTGAACACTAACAAACAACCTTCTGTACAGTTAGATCAAAAAACATTCAACCTAATGCCAGAACAGAAACAGTATCTACGCGCATTAACAACTCTATAAGCATATTTTAGGACATTAATTAGTCAGCTAGTGAAGGTGTCCTAAGAAAGCATTTTGAAAACTGACTTCTTCCCACTTACCAATCCCACATGGGATTATTTTCAAAGACTTGGTGGTACACCACAAACTATACTCCCCTAAGTAGAGCTTTTGTAATGCTGCCCAAAATCAGAAGAAACACAAAGACCAGAAACGCCAAAAAGATATTGTTTAATTGAAGATGCATTTTCTATGAAAGTTCACACTGAAGCTCTGCAGTGTATTTAGTAGTTCCTAAAGTGACTGTGTACTCTTGCCTAGGTGCAGTTACAGTAGCTGCCTTCATTTAAAAGAACCACTGTCTCCCACTACTTAGGGAAAAAAATTCTTGGAAGTCAGCACAGCCTGAAGGAAGCTGATGTATAGTTGAGACAAAGTAAAGAGGAGTGGGGGCCACAAAATCACAGTCTGTGCACGTCATGAAATAGTGCCAATTGGTTATTGGCTAAATGATTTCTTGAGAAAATAGCAAGATACGTTCTTTCTCTATACAGAAATCCCAGAACCAGAGCAATAACAAGTATATTGGCACATCCAGAGAGTGAGTGTGTCTTGGCACACTGTGCAGGTGAGCAGACCTACCACTGACATTCCTCCTTCTATCAGCACCATGGCCCCTGGAGTCAGCCTTTTTAGCTGCTAGTCACTGTGCTCTTTACCCAGAGCTATATTTGTACATACAGATATTGGCTCATACAGCAGATTATTCATGTATTAAACTGTCATGATGTTTCAATTTCTTCCAACTGTTAAAACGAACTGCCAAATTTAAACTGCAGCTCACCAGAGTAACTCTCAAAATAGGTAGGAAAATCCCTTCATGCCATTACACTGAGTAACACGGCCTCGTTTAACTCATGAAAATGCATTAAGAAAAAAGAATTTCACTCTACTCTGCTTCAACAATCTAATACTTTCAATAAACAAGTACACACAAAAGGCATCCATAATTTCCACAGCATTCACATGGGAAGACAGACAACCTGTAGGCACACCCATTTGAAGTTATCAGATTGAGTACGTAGTATTGGTAATAGCACTGTCTCTGTTATGATTTAAAAAAAAATGAATATCCTAGAGTGGAGTTTTGAAACAAACTCTAAGGCTTGAAGTAATTACAAATATCCTAAAATACTTAAAGCCATAAGAAATGACTACAGATAGGGCACCAAAGTTCATGTCCTGATAAATTTTCAGGTAATAAAACATAACAGCTTTATCTGCTTTACTACAGAACTGTACATCAGCAATGGGTGGGGAACTAAACTTACTAAACAAGGCACTTAATGAGGAAAAATAAACCAGCATCTGTTTATGCAGGCCATGACAACAACTGGTTTACAACATTAAGAAATCAGACAGTAAAGACTGTCACCCAGACAATCCTGTAGTACCCAAAGACAAGAAAATGTTAACTTTGCTTTAGTTTTCTCTTCCAGTACATGGCAAGGTCAGTCTGCTGTGTCACTGCAATGTTACAGTCCTTCATGGTTAGACCTGGGAGAAGGAACTAAGGATAAGTTTCAATTTCAAATCAAGAGGATTTTTCCACAAGTGAAAACAAACAAGAGGTACTCAGGATGTGCTTCCATAAATTACTGTTTCTGCATAAAGCAGAAATAACATATTAAGCACCATAACTCAATTTTTCTGTCTGCCCTAGACACCAGTCACATTTATTCATGGCACTGCGTAAGAGAAGAAGTGATCTGCAGCTGGCAATTATTTTCTTAGCTCTTCCCATCACTATAGGCCCAGCAAAAACAGAGACCAGAGCTCAAGTGTAGAGTTTAATACTTCTGGATTTATAACAAAATTGTTTCTCCACCAAAATTAGATGCTCAGACCAGAGTCATCTGATTTCTCTTTACTGGAATACTTTTTAAATTTTCTGGATGGGAGAACAAGAGGAAAAATCAAGTCTTTTTAAAAAAAATCTAGCTGTAAGACACAACAGTAGAGAATTAGTTTCACTTTCTTGACAGGATCTGGAAAGCTGATTGCTTCACACCACTTCTTTAGCAAGAAAATGCTATACTGGAGCAGAACACTCAGGGAAAACAAAATTAAATGAAGGAGGTCATAGCTGACTATTTTATGCTGCAAACATTACAAGTCAAAAAATAAGCATACTAATATAACCACTAGAAACATATAATAAATATTTGTACTACAATACCTATGCAAAACAACTCATACTGATAACACAATATTCATTAATTTAACTCACATACCTAATCACGTTTTATTTATGGTTCTTTCTGTATTTAATCCCCACTGAAGCAAATTTCTATTTTGATCACAGAAAGTGTTGCAAAATATTTTCAATACTGCAAATCCATCATCTGCAACAGTGGTGTTAACATTTTGAATGGAGTAGAAATAGATATAGCTTAGCTCAATAGTTTAAACTTGTACCATACCTTGTGAGGCAAAAAATCGAGGTATGTATGTCCACATCACCAGCTAATATTAGTTCAGATCTGCAGTTGTATTTACTAGCCCACTGCTTTTCAGCTGTAAGACTGCATAACATTATGATTTATTCTTGTATTTTTACATTCCAGAAAAAGTGTTCTTTTAAATTGACATGAAGTACAGAAGAGCTCTGTATGAACACACAGAAGTTCCCTTCCAATACTAAGGATTCTTGCTTTTTTTGAAGTGCTTATTGAATATTAAAAAAAAAACAAAAAAAACCAACAACAAAACAGGACAACAATGAAACCCAAACCTCATCATTCTGTGACCAGGTTACTAGGCATTTTGTCATTACATTTTAATGGTCGGGCAAATGAAAAATAAAGTTTGTCTTCAGATCCCTCAAAGTGCCCAAACTGCAGTATGTGAACTATGAAAAATCATCTCTTCTTAAAAATTTAAATTGTGCATGACATGGTGATTAAGAAAAAGTTTCCAGAACAAATCAGGAACTTCTATTTGAAATGAAATGCTAAAAAGAAAATTAAAGTAATTTTGAAAAGCCCTTCTGTGCTTAAGAAATACACATATGAAAACAATGTATTTTTATTTTTGAAGCATGTCAAAAATATAATCCTCTTGGATACTTCCAGCAAATATATGAGTGTGATATCTAAAAATGGCACATGACCTCTGTTACTGGGACTTTCTCTTTTTCATCTCCTACCCCCTCAATAAATGAAAGAGGAACTCTGCTCCTTACAACTTTATTTTTCACTGACTTCACATGCGAGTGCCCAAGGAATGTCTCTATTCACTGCTACATGTGGATTAATGTAAAGATACAAATGTCTAATAGAAGACTTTAAAATAAACCATTTGATGTGACTGTCATTGAAAAGAAATGGAGTAGACTGCTTTCTTATAAACACCCTGCAGCAGCCCCTTCACTACAAAAGTAAGGTTCTGTTGAAGGTCTTGGTTTTGTTTTTAGTTTCTTGTCAACAAGGACATAAAATCATATAAAGATACATAATAATTCTTTAAAATCTTGTTAGAAAATGAGGATTTTTGGAAACACTCCACTCCATAGTTCATTCACTCTTCTGGATAAAAACAAAATGTAAATGTCCCTGATGGAAATAGGAAAAAGGGTGCTACACTCTCATGTTACCAAACTTGGATGAAAGTGTCTTAAAAAAAGACACAGATGAATAAAAACTGCTGATTAGATGTTGCTATCTGTCACATAAATCATACTAAATTTGCAAATTATCCATGAGTCATGCAAATAATATTAGGTTAGGTACAGAGGTTTTTTTTTCCAGTTCCAACAAATTTCACCAACACTAATATGGAAAATTCAAAGATTTTGATCCTAAATTGATCCTAAATTTACAGCCATTATACACACTGTGTACCTCCTATAAGTCCTTCACAGCTTACCTCTTACCACATCACTCAACAAAACTGTAACACATCTTTGTATTTTCCAGAATGGTTATGTATTGCAAGACAGTATGATTTTCCCAGCTTCCTAGTGCAAAACTACCACAGAGCAGTAAAATGTCAGTTCCACATCAACAAGCATAAGCGAAAGGGTAATTTTTGTTACCTTGTGGTAACAAGATAACAAGCTTCAATTGCAGGAAATTACTTGTTCCCCTTTCCATTGACTCGCTTCACATCTCTCTTCCTCTAAAAATGTTCACACAGAAAATCACCATGGATCAGCTGGTGCATAGTTATCTGTTAGCTCATGATAACTTGCCCCTAACATTTGCATTCTTGATCCTATCTGGCACTTACATCCAATGCTTATTTCAAAACTGACATATCAATCCATATTATATACATATGTTCACATTTTTGTGACATTTATCACATAGTAGTACTTGGAAGTCCTGGAAAAATCAAAATTAAATAAAAATCAGACTATGTGTGATACACCAAGTTACCTTTTGTAGTTTGATTACCTATTTTTTAATAAAATTTCTCTGCAATAGAAATTTTAAAAGTAATCTCATTCATACTTTAGATATTATACTGCATACAACACCAAGGGGACAATATTAAGAAAAGTATCTTTTAAAAATCCTGTGAGTCAAGTCATGTAAATACAATGAAAAGCACCACAATTACAAGAACAAAACAAAAAATCTTTTGCAGTGTTCACCTGCTCTTTCATAGGTTTCAGATATTATTATACAGTGATACTTGTGGACAAAAAGATTGAGAATTGCCATGAACTGCCTTTTTGATTTTGATCAAAGGATAGTAAACTGACTCCCGAGTTCTCCCCTTCCTATCCACCATGTTTTAAATTCAGATTTATTGTTTACTATGCACAGTAACATTCTCACAACATTACACTTGTTCTTTTTAAGAATGAATTTTAAAATATAAAACATGGAGATTGAGGAAGGTTTTGGCCAATGCTGTTAATCTGTCTAAACACTAAATCATTACATTCTTACCAGCTGCACTTCTCCAAAAGCCCCTCTTCCAATCACCTTAACAACATCATAGTCTTCAGCTTTCATTTGTAAAGCTCGGATTTTTTCCACAATCTTCTCATCTAAAAGAAATGAAACAGAAGTAGTGATAATGCTTGTATTAACAGAATACAAGAATTTTAGCTATTCACTTAGAGTAAAAATAAGCTATTTTTATTCAAATGTTTAGAGCCTTCTTGGTAGTTCTTGAAATCTGCAGTAACTGTTAACATCCTCTTTAGTTATTCTTTGGAAACCATTAACCCTCTACCTTTAGCTTTTAACAACTGAAATGTCTTTCATATTTTGCTGGCTCTAATTTCACACCTCTAATAATCACTCACAAGCTTATGGGAAGAATCTGCTAATGAAGAGAGCCAGAGATGCTTATCTGGAATTTTCAGTCATTCCCCGCTACTCGCTGTGCTCTCAGGATCCACTGACATTCCACTGATAATGCCAAGGTGGAGCAGGTGGGATGCATAAAGCACTGAAGGTGCAACTGGTCCTACACACCTGGAGGGTTCAACAGCAGCCAAACGGCGAGGAATGAACTTGGTAACCTTCACGTACAACTGCAGATCACGCAAAGATCTGGCTGCACATCCCCTTGCATTCCATATGAAACACTGATTCAAGTTTACCTATGTGTATGTAACTGCTGGCCATCTCAAAGTGTGATTTTGGTGCTCACCATGTTGTAGTTCTACATTGCTTAAAATTAAGTCTATAACGATCTGTTCAGCACTCTGCAAATAGGCTCTGCCTGTCAGTATGTATCTTATAGGCAGTTGTGACAACCTGAAAAAGGGAAAACAGTGAAATTCTGATCTCTGACAAGTTCAAAAACCACACAAGATCCTAGACTCTTTAATTTTGTAAATGAAGCATGCTATAAATGCATTCCTGGCTAAATAAAATCTATTCTTATTACGAGGACAAAAGATAATGGAATCAATGAATGGAATCCATAATACTGGAGAAGGTAATCTTAGGCATGACATGCCCCTGCACATGCTTAGAGGAAGAACAAAACAAAGTAAAACAGGTGGCTGGATCAAGAATTGCCAGGGAAGAGCATGATATTGTATGAAAGCTGTGGATGCTTATATTTAGAGAGGGGTAGAGGTGCATACTGTGCGATCCCTGCTTAGGGTCAAATATCATGGAATTTTTTTCCTAAAAAGGCATTAAAGAGGATCTCAGATCTGAATATGGGGGAAAAAATGATCAGAGATAGTTAATCCAGTATGACATTAAAGATGACATGGTCTAAGGGAGTTAATGATAAGAACACCTAGTAAATAGCTTAACCATTCGTACATATTCACGAAAAGCAGTTTGGCAGGCTACAAGCAATCCAGGAGATGCCTGACCATCACAAACATTTATTTTCTTCCAAACAAGCAACAAGCCAAATCAGGGAGGCACTCTGATTTATTACGCACAAACATGAACAAACTGGCTCAGCAAGACAAAGTCTGTGGCAGACTTGGCAGAAGCAACTGTGAGATGGTGGAATTTCAGACTCGAACAGACCTGAAGAAGGAAAATAGCAGACCTTGGACTTCAGGAGAACAGATTATGGCTTGTTTGGTAATCTCACTGGCAGGATCCTGTGAAATGCTGCAGTGAAGGGCAGAGGAGTGGGCTGATCTTCAGAGATGACATGTTCATAGCACAAGAACAGTTTGTTCTAGTTAGCTAGAAATTGAGCAGGAATGGCAGGGAGCCAGTCCGGATAAATGGGCAACCTCTGCCTCAACTCAAGCACAAAAAGTAAGGGTTTGGAACATGGAAACTGAAATGGGTTATCCAGCAGGTACCTCCCAAACATGCAAAAACGGAATTAGGAAAGTCAATCTTAGCTGAAACTGAAACTAGCCAGGATTATGAAGGAAAACAAAAGCTATAAATACATTGGCGATAAAAGAAAGAGGCAAATATGGTCCCATTGCTCTCAGAGAGGTAGGTGATCCAGTACCAGGGACATGGAGAAGATCAAGGCACATGATGCCTTTTTTGCTTCACTCTCAAGACCTGCTCAAAGGCCTCCCAGTTCCTTGAAGCCAATAGCAGAGTGTGGGGCAGCATGGTATCACAGCAGAGGAAGTAAAGAGTTAAAGACCAGTAAAGCAAACATGGCATACACCAGGTCATGAGGCAACACAGGATGCATCCAAGTGTGTTGAAGAAACCAGTCAAGACCATTATCAGGCTGTTCTCTATCACCTTTGAAAGGTCATGGCAACTTGGGAAGGTAATGACTGGTAAAGAGCAAATGTCTTGTCCATGTTCTAAAAGGGCAACAAGGAGGCTACTGGGTGGAACAGTAGCCTGACCTCACTGTCCAAGATGATCACGCAGCAAAATCCTTCTGGAATCTACTTCCAAGCACATGATGCACATGGAAGGTAAGAACAGCCAGAATGGATCTAAAAAGGACAAACTGTGTTTGACAAACCTGACTTCCTCCAATGACGAGATGTCTGTATTGGTGGACAAAGGGAAAGCAGTGCATTCCCTTGACTGCAGCATGACTTCCAACACAGCATTTCAAAGTACCTTTGTAGCCAAATCAGGCTGACATGGACTGCACAGAGGAATTACCAGGTGAGTGAAAAGTTGCTGGAGTCACAGCTACTAGTTTTAAGTTCAAACCTGATACACTGGAGGGCAGGGTGGCTTCTACGAGTGACAGGATGAGTAATGAGCTGAGAGGAAGCTCAGAGTTCAACAACTGCAAGTGGAGAGTCCTGTAGCTGGGATGGAACAGAACAGGATGAACTCACCAGCTAGAAGGCACCATAACAAATAGGACCTGACAGCCCTGGTGGACAACAAGCCAAGCAGACAGGAACAAGGAGCCAGCCTTTGCACTGACTATGCAAGTATGTGTTGGCGAATGCACAGCCACTAAGTTCAGGGAAGTAGATTTCCTCCTCTAGTTTTCATTTGTGAAACCATATTTGAAATGTTAGTGATGCCTTTCCCTGGTCTTAAAATTAAAACCAAAACATGGTTTATGGGGAAAAGGGGTTTTTACTTCGGTATTTATTTCAGGATCCTGGGGTACAGCACTTCGTCCAGGTGGAATGCCCTGAAAATGCATGCACCCCATCACACCAAAATACACACAATTATAGGCCTTGCAAAATTAACATATTTATCAAAGATCTCCCAATGAGAAGCTCGAGTGAACTCTCCATTCTGAGGAACTTTCCCCCTGGATGGGCCTATCTTAGTTTACAAAAATATGTTTTGGAGACGATCTTGGTGTCTGGGGCTTCCAGACTGTTTGGTCTCCTGGTTTAACAGTACAGTGGGTCTCAACTAAGTTACCAGACTTGGAAAGTCACAAGTATGTAGGCTAAAAGCACTAAGAATACATAAAACTATATAAAAGAGTATGTAAGAAGGATATAAAAGAAAAAGCAAAAAATCATTCTGGCATCATTAGGACTAACTTTGGAGCCTTCGGTGCACAAAAATACCAAAACATTCCACAGCTTCATGGAAGGCCACCAAGATGCTTCACATGATGCTCAAGAGAAGCTGAGAGAACTGGAATTCTTCAGGATGGGTAAGTGGTTGGCCTCAACAGAAGTTGAAGTGAGGTGTTACTTCTAAGGGGTACAAAGTGAAAGGATGAGAGTCAACAGATGAGATACAAGAAATCCTATTTTACAGGAAAACAATAGTAAGAATTGGGGAAAAGTGCAGACTATCAAGTGGAGTTGCAAAATCTTTGTCTTTGGAAATTCGCAAAATTCAACTGCACAAGAACCTGAACAATCTGATATTTGATATCAAAATTGATTTGACTTTGAGCATAGAATTGGACCAGTTGGCCTCCAGAGATCCCTCCTAACCTGTGGATCATAAAAATGCAACTGTAAGTTTCTTCTTCTGAGGAAAAGACTGGACGTGACAGGGAAGGGGGGAGATTAATGCTAACAATGAGGGAATAGTCTGCTAGTAAAGTTGCAAGGACAGAGGCAATTAACACCTCCAAAAGTAAACAAATTTGCTACGTTCAGTGTACTAATAAGACCAAAGTAATTCAGTGTGTCAATAGGAAAAGGAGTTGAGAGAATTGTGATGTTGTTTCTATACTGAACCATGAAAGCCTAGACCAAAAGCATAGAAGAGCAACAGTGCTTCACCCACACCAAGTTTATTATTTTTTGTTAATAATGTGAATTAATTTTGCAGATTGAGAAGGGAATACTGTGTTTGAAAGTTAACTGCAGATCAGAAGTCCTGGCACTAGACAAGGAGGATAAATACAAATTCACAGGAAGCAGCAGTAGAGAAAGAACATCAGCAAACTTGAAGTCACAGAGAATGTGCAGGTACATGTTTGAATACAATGTTACATCTCATTAGACATAGGAATGACATGAGTTTATTTTAAATGTTTCTGAGATGTTTCAATGTTTTCAGTTATGGGAAATGAGACAGCAGGGATTTAAACACATTGAAAAGTAGTGTGTAGTTTTATACGCCTCAGTTTCAGAGCAGAAACTCAAAGGAATACTTCTGCAGAAGGTAGAAACTATAAACAAAGTTACTGCAGCTCCCAAGCATTAAATACTGCAAATAAGCAATGAAAAATGCAAAAACATATGACACAACCATGCTGAGAATGGAAAAATCCTACTTGCTTTGCTAAAAGATAGAATAGAATACAAGAATAAAACAGAACAGAACAGACTAGAGCCCCTTCAGCTGGAAGGGACCCACGGTGACCATCGCTTCCACTGCCCGACTGCCAGTTAAAGGTTGTTAAGGGTGGTGTTCAAATGCCTCTTAAACACTGTCATGCTTGGGGCATTGACTGTCTATCAAGGAAGCCTGTTCTGGTGTTTGACCACCCTCACAGTGAAGAAATGCTTCATGGTGTCTCAACTTCCCCTGATGCAGCTTTGAACCATTTCCATGTGTCCTGTCACTGCATCCCAGGGAGAAGAGCTCAGCACCTTCCACTCCATTTTCCCCTCCTTTAGAGAGCAACAAGGCCACCCCTCCCAACTCCTTTAAATAAAATTTAATAATCTCAGTTAATAATAATACCACATAGGGATGCAAGAATTGTGAAGGTATCAATTACATAGATGGACTGTTTATTTTGGCATAAAATCTTACAGATATGGAATAGATAATCAATGCATGGAACTAATCTGAAACAAAAAGCTGTGGTGCATGAAGTCAAGCTTAGATTAACTCTGAAGCCACATCATAATTGCAATATAGTGGATTGTAAGATTTAGTTCATGTATCACGTAACATGATCAAATTCAGGGTGCAGGAGACCTTTCCAACAGTAGCCTTCTAGTAGTGGTCTAAATTTTCAGATTTTACACAGATGAGTTTGCAAATTTTGGTATCTGTGTGCACATGTCTCATGAATTTGCACAGCACAAAACTCAGGAGAAGAAGAATGTTATGTTTAAAGGAAGGCATTAATGGACTCCCTGGCCCCAGGATGCAATGGAATCTTACAGAAATATTGTGACATTTGAGTGAAAGTCCTAAAACATGAGAATACTATCATCTATGACTCAGTTTTCTTCTTTAACAAAGGAAGGACCAGGAATGCTAGATACAAAGTGTGTTTAAAGACAGTTTTTGATTTACTACTTGAAAATGGCACTATAACCTTTAAACAAATGAAGTTTCACTTTCTGAAAGGGCAGAGTGTTTGATCAGTCACTGACGGATGGCAGCAAGAATGTGGCTGAAGGCTGCAAATGCTTGTGAAAAACGAAAAAGTACCTGTCTAGGACAGTAAAGAGAGACAGGGAGGAGGGAAAAACCCAAACTTTTCTGCCTTTTAAAGTAAAAAAAAAAAATATGCAGGCTGTTTTCTTTAAAAAAAAAGAATGTGTATCAAGCAGTTCTGGGGAGTGTATATATGAGGAATAAAATTGCAAGGGAGTGCAGTTTTACCCTACAGATCAGACACAGTCAGTCAATGAGTGCTGCTATGGAGTACATTAAAACAAAAGTTGCTGCCCTAAGCAGAAGTCAAGCCAGAAGTTAAACTTAAGTACAGCCAGGAAGTGCTGCAATCCCTCAGCTGAACAAAATCAAACAGAAAGCACAACAGAAAGACCAAAGTAATTAGGGGTGCAACCACAGTGTCTGGTCAAAGGTGTGTGCAGAAGAAGCAGCTTCTGGAGACACTGCAGAATTAGGAGGAACTAGAAGGCAAAACTCCAGACAGGGTAATGCTTCCACCATTGGAAAAATGAAAGGGGAACATGAAAAGTATCTTCTCTTGCATAGATGGAAGAGAGCAGAACACAGGGAAACAGAAAACAGCAGCCCTCTGGCATGCAGAGAACACATCCCTAACATAATGAAAATAAGCCTGATGGCAGGACTGAATTGCTTTATATCTACTAAGTACCCAAAAGGCAATGTGGTTAATGACACTGACATATAACTTGTTTATACATCTAAGACATTTCAACTTACACACTGTGGCTTCCATGCTCTGCATGGGAAAGTTGGTTATTTGATACCTCTTCCATCCCCACTCTTACCAGAACATTATCATTAAGAATGGAACTGGAGCCCAACCTGCTGAGGTGACTGCAAAGGCCTGGCAGGGAGCTGCCTTAGAGAAGCCAAGAGAAAACCAGAGGAGCAATTAGCTCTTAACTCAGCGGAGTTCTACTGTGCACTAAATTTCTAAGACTCTTCTTGGCATCTGACATTTCATCAGTGCTGATAACAGGAAGCCCAGAGCACACAAAGCTGCAGCCCTGGGAGGCACTCACACCACACTGGATAACACATTCCTGTCAGTAACCTTATGGCTGGGCAGGATTCAGCAACTTCAAATGACACTAAAAAATTCAAGGGAAGGAACCAGAACTGTTAATTTTGCAAGAAATTCATCTTCTAAGTAAGCAGTGTCTGCTTGGAGAGGAAAATGGCCAAAGGAACTTTCCAGGAGGTTTATTCAGGGAGTCTACAAAAACTGGTGCACAGGTGCCACATCTGTACTAGAAGTCCCTTCTACTGTAAATATGCCCATTGTCACTACACTCTGCAAGTCTGCCAACCTACATAATACTAGCAAATCATTTTACCAACACAAGTTTCCAACTCTTGAGTGATGTTGAATAATGCACAGAGAATTACAGATCCATTTAGGGAGTCAAGACAGTATCACTCTCTGTGCTGCTGTTTGGACTTACCCAAAATCCATTCTTTGTGCCCTTCTATTCATGACGATAAGATTAAAAATGATTAAACGTTTTCAACTGTTGCTCAAACTTATTATTTTACTATTTAAGACTAAGTTGCATCTGAATGGGAGACCACGAAAAAAGGCACAAGCCACTAAGACATGATTCAACACTTGGCAAATCTCAGATGGCAGAAAAGTTGACTTGGAAGAATTTACTCAACCTATTGTCTTTGCCTTAATGACAAAAGAAGAGAAGACCAAGAAAGCTCACGCTGAAAAACTCAGCCTTCTTTTCTAAAACAAGCATGTTAGTTTTTGCTCTCAGAGGATGATGAGATTCCTCTCATTGTTTTGGGAATTAAATATTGCATTATGCTTTCCTGTTCCATGAATACTCTAAAAAACACAGGAATTTAAATCAGAATCCCTGAAAAGTAATGGTTGTATTATATGAGATATTTAATGTGCCTCTTATAACAAACAAACATGGGGTCCACTTCGGTTCAATACCGTAGAGAACATGGTAAGAAATTAGAATAGTAAGGGAGAGCAGGCAATTAAAGAATTTCTTGCATATTAAACAAGTGAAGAGGTGCTTCTGCAAAGTGGTCACAGAAACAGAATACACCAAACTCCTATAGCATGGACAATGAATAAACTGCCTTTGTGAAATTAGTTGAAACATTTGAGTTTCAGCTTGCAACTATGAGTTGAGCTGAACATAAATTAATGCCTCAGCTGAAGTGCAAACTATTTCATTTTAAAATTAAAATAAGCTATTAATAGAATATTAACCTGAATAGTAATGACCTGATGTAGGTTGGAAGTAGGGCGTATGCAAACCCCTGGGAATGTGGTGGGGAAAAAAATTCCTCTCTCAAAGTGTTATTGTGGAAGTATTAAGCAATTAAACTGACTGAAAGTGTGATGATTATTTAGGGTTCTCCACAATTTCTGAAGACTTGTGTAATTTGGATTAATACAATTGCAGTGACTCTGCCTCAGCTGCCTCACTGCGCAGCACAGTGTAATTAACAGGAGGCCCTGCCACCTCTCCATGGTAGCCTCAGGAAGCCTTGAGGAGGCTCCAGGCCCCCGGCACAGACTGCTCATCAGAGTCTGTCAGAACCTTTTGACAGTAGTTCTCAGCTGGACATTTGCGACAGTTCTGCAGATGCTGAGAAAAATCACAAGAGACAAGAACTCCCTGTTCCTTACCCTAAGAAAGCAGCAACTTACATCTCCATAAATTCTCAATACAGTTCCCAAGCCCACGGTGGCAAGAGGCTTCAGCAAGCACGTGCCACACTCTTTCCACAGGTATTTGCTACCTCAGAACAGTTTTGAAGAAGACCTGAGCTATGGGTTCAGCAATTTTAAACTGCATAAAATGGCAACGCTGGTAAGAACCCAGCTGTTCTGGCTTTTTCCTGTACCTGAGTGGCTCATTTTGTGCTAGCGCAAGTATCAGTGAAGTGAAACGAAAATCAGAAACTGCTCTTTGCTTTTCTTTTGCCTGACTAGTTTTAACAAAAAGAAAAAATGAACCACTCCACTCTGCATTAATTCTGCTCAGTTCCCCTGTGTGGTACTTAACAAACCATACCAACACCTGTGGTGGAAAGGACTTTGAAATGAATCCCTGTGGCAGGACTGATTCTTTCTTTTGCAATATCAAAATATTAACAGCCTCAAATATTTTCAAAATTCTCATTTCACAATTTATTTTTTCCCAAAGTGTAAATCACAGAAGATATGCAGCACTATTTTTCATTCTCTCCCAGTTAGTACAGAAACAGGAGAGAAGTTACATGCATGATTTTTAAGAGACATGGACTGTCACACGATATATTGGGCAAACCAGGCAGGTCTTGAATGTTTTTTTTTAAAGTTCAACAGGTAAGGATGAAGTGCACCCTTGAACTCTTTATTAACTACCGTAAATGTTTTTGTAACACATCTCAAAATTTTTTTAACTAGTATCTGGCTATTCAACTGTATACTGTCAGGTGATTTCACATTAAAAACACAGTAATAAAACTGTGAAAAAAAGTACATTTTCATGTTTCTGACATTGCTGGTAGCCTCCAGGTCACATCAGATACTTAAAAATATTTACTACAACAATGAGAGAAAATGTAAAGGAGGACAAGGAGCAATGGCCTTCAAAAAAGGGAAGACTGCGGAAAACAAACAAGCAAACAAACAAACCCCCAACCTGCTCCTGAGGTTAAATTGTTTTCCCACAGTTGCTATTTCTAATAGACAGAAGACACTGGTCTTCTGATCAGAGAAAGGCTTCTAATTTTGTTCTATTGCAAATACAGTAATGTAAAAGCAAATATAACCAGCTCATAGAAGTTGCTGATAAATGTTGTTTATGTAATTTTCATAGGGCTTTCCCCTCACTTTACACATACAATGCTCAGCTGCAAGTAACAAAGATACCTGAAATGCTCTTATGGACCCTTTCTTTCACCCTGCTTGAATTCCTTTGAACTCAAACTGAAAACAATCCCAAGTTATGTCTCTACGTCCCAATCTGCTGTTCCTTATTTACTGCATTTTAAGTGATTTCAAATGAGAATTTACTGGCAATTGTAAAAGCTGTATGTCCATCTAAGGGGCTCTGCTAAACCTCATGGAGAAGCACTGAATTCCAAACACAGAACTCACCACAAATTAGTACACCAGCCACCATTTAAGAGAGGAGTGTGAGTGGATATTCCAAGGAGTCCCAGGGAAACACAGGGCAGATATACAGCTCTTAACAGCAAAGAATTTAAAAAGGAGTTGCTGATAAAACCTCGACATATGCAATAGAAAAGGGTTTTTTTTAAAAATATATATCTCAAAATAAGATCACTACAAAGCAGTTATTCCAGGAAGGCTTACTCACTCCAAATTACATTTTAAAACAAATAATCTGCTATTTTTACAAGAATAAAAGATTCTCCTTATATACATGGATAGAAAACACTTCAAAACCACAAAATACAGCTACTCTGATGTAGAATCATATGCTTAATAAACTCCAAGATCCTGCCTACAATTAATTTGGGGAGAATCACAAACATTTATGAAAAGGTTCAAAAATGAACCAATAGATTTTAAGGTACAACAATTTAGTTTTAAAAACCCACAGAAGGCTTCTCTGTTAGATTAAATATGACTGTATAAACAATGTTGACATTCAGTGTAATGAATTCCCGAAGACTATAACTAGGATATGCTTAGCAAGTTATGTAGCTACACATGCGTAAGGTAAGAAAACAATATAAAAGGATTTTTCCAACTGTATTTAGGAAAATAAAAATCTACAGTTGGTATTTTCCAACATATTTTCACAATATAACAACTCCCTAAAATGAAATTTCTCTCTGTACTAAATGGTGCTTCAAAGCCTTCTGAAGCACAGAGTCACAAAAATTAGTACAATAACCAAGGGCAACGCATTTCTGACCACTCAACTTCTTAGGATTGAGATCACAACAATGTAATTGTTTAAGGGCCACTTGCAACTTACATCTATTTAAAAAATTATCAATGTTCTTGTTTTTCCTCAGCGCTGGATAATCCAGATCAAGGACCAAAGAATTCAAGCCATCCTGAAAAAAAATAAAAATAAGTTAATTGAGTTCTGAAGTCTTAATTAACAACTTTCCTAAAATTACTGCAGTGAGACTGATTATATATTATTCAAGCATGCATTACATTCCTAGTAGGCAAATCAAACAAGCTCTCAAGTATGTTTATAAACCAGCAGAGGAGCCAACACACACTGACTGGCTCCAAGTTCTATAAACAGTACAGCTATATTACCTCTGATTAGTGGCACTGGGACTTAAACTAGAGTAGTAGTTTAAATCTTAATCAGTAAGTAATCTTACTCATTAAACACTGATTTAAGATACTGAGTTCAGTCAATCCATTTTTCTTACTTCTGTTACACTTTTCCTGCAAAGACTTTATGTTTGTATATCCATATTACTGCTTTGTTCAAAGTCTCTCTACCTTCTCATTCTGGACATTCAGAAACCAACCACGCATTTTTGTCGGAAGCAAGATGTGACCTAAACTTAAGAAGACAATTCACCATGTAATTCAGGCTCGCAAGACTAGAATACTTTTTCTGAGTGACTCAACATAAGATAAGCCAGAACTCCACATGCCATTCTGCTACCCATTATCAATGCCTCAGCAGAAAACAATTGAGACTCTCAAAATGGCAAGGGATGAGATCACCAAAACCAAACTAAAAATAGTATTTTAAAATGCCTGTTACAAGACTTAACTCAGTTCCACCTTTCTGCAACCTGGAAAAACTTCAGAAAATTACTGTTCAAACACAGAGACCTTTCCAGTGACACAGGGACAAATAAAACTAAAAATTAGTTTCAGATACTAAGAGGAGTCAGAGACACCATTCATTGTCAGCAACTCCAGTGTTCAGCCTCAACTGGCAGCTTTATTCATTGCCCTAAGAACAAAATCCTGAGACTGCTTTTTCAGGTTTTTGAGCCTTGACAGGGCATCACAGAGATTTAAGTCAGAGACATCAGGTTTATTAATAGGCAGCCAACAGAAGTAGACAGCTTTTCAATCTTTTTAATAACTGAGGCTATAGCTAACAACCTGCTGATTTAATATTTTTTATTAATATATCTAGGAAGGTATAATTTATTGCAAATATTACTAAAATTATTATATTCATTTTAATAACATATCTGGAGATTCAAAGGCAAGGCCTAAGATTATTAAATATATTTTGAGTGCCACTTTGTCCTAAATAAGCACATATAAAAGCAAGACCACCTCATCTGTGGAGATGTCACTTTTCACCACAAAACACGTTAATGGTTAAGATCATTTTCAAAATGAAGGTATTTTATCTATTTATTTTTACCTCCTAACAAATGAAAGATGGAGTATGGGATAGACAAATAATTAAAAGATGGCTGAAAGACTCAGCCCAGAAGACTGATGAGTGGACAAAGTCCAGCTGGAGCCAGTCACCAGCAGTGCACTCCTACGCTGGCAGTTCTCTGGACAAACACGGTTTTCACAAAGTTCAATGAGGGGAAAAGCCAAGTCCTGCTTCTGGAGAGGAACAACCCCAAGCACGAGGTATAGGCTGTGGCCTGACAAGCAGGAGAGCAGTTTTGCCAAGAAGCACCTGAGGGACCTAGAGAACAACAGGTTCCTCTCTACTCTGCACTGATGAGGTCACACCTGGAGTGCAGTGTTCACTCCTGGGCTCCCAAACCACCAAAGGCAGGGACCTACTGGAGTGACTCCAGCAAAGGACCAGTAAGATTAAGGCACTAATGCATTTCTCAAAGGAGGAAAGGCTCGAAGAGCTGGGACTTTGCAGCCTTAGAGGAGAAGACTCAGGGCAGGGGAGCTCATCAATGTCTGTAAGTACCTGGTGGCAAAGACTGAAAAAAAGGCAGTGCTGATTGACAAAAAAGAGATAATGGATACAAGGTAAAACACACAAAATTCTATTTGAACACCACACTTTTTTTCCTGTGAGAGTGGTCAAGTACTGCAACATATTGTTCAGAGAGGTTGTGGAGTCTCCACCAGTGGAGATATTCAAAACCTGACAGGACATGGTCCTAGGCAACTTTGGCTGACCCTGCAATGAGCAGGATGTTGGACTAGAGAGTATCAATAGGTCCTTGCCAACCTCAAACATTCTGTGATGTAACACCGATAATATTTCCACTGCTGCATAGAGAAATTTTACTCTTGACTCTATGTAACCTGAACTGTTATGAAGGTCTTACACATCAAGTTTTTAACTCCCTAACAGAAAGAAGCATAAATAAGCAAATGGGAAGTCAGTCAAGAAGGCACAGTAGTTGCTTTAATAATAGTATATTATTTTTTTATATATAATTTTTTATATTATAAAGGGATTATTTCAGCCTTGACCACAACAGTTTCTGCAAGACAGGAAAGGAGTGATGTACCAGGACATCATACCCATCTTTCAGAGGGACAGAACACTTACTACCTATTGTTAATTTACATGACATTTATACAGAAGATACAATAAAACCAAAACAAAGTAACAAACTTGCTATATACTTATGGATTAGTCACTACATGAATTGCACAGATAATGTCCAATAATCTGGACTAGAAAATACTAATTAGACATGACTTCCTACAAAATAATGTAATAGAATCTATATTGCTTTTTATTTGGCAAACACCACCTTCAAAAAAGAGCATCTCATTCTGCAGCACAGTGTGTCAGCAGAAATACAGATCCTTACCCTGCAACATGTAGAGAAGGACCATGCTGAGTACCGTGATGGGACCAGCTGGGCCACCTTTAAGCATTTACCTAGCTCAATGAAGTACCAATTCCAATTAGATGGCAGTCTACATACAACATCAAACTCCAACATTAGTCTTTCACTTCTACTGAGAAAATATTCTCGAAGTCATTAACAACAGGGTAGACATTTTAAGGGAGATGTAAAAGCAGTCTGTGCTAACAAAAATCAGCAAGGCCTATTTTTGTTCTTCCTATTTTGGAGGGGAAGAGTGGTGAGGTCACCTGATGTCTTCATGCTTTTCATGTGAAGTTATTTTAGTGGTTGACCAAGAAACCCATATATAGTGTGCTTGACTTCTATCTTATGCAAAACATCAAGAGAAAGAATAAAGTTATCACCCCAACAAAAATTTCAGTGAAGTTGGATTACAAGGTCCAAACCAACCATAAATTCCAATTTAAACTGAACTGTGTATTATCATTTCAGATGTCGCTTTTTTTTCCCTGTGTCACTGATTCCATGGCTTTTTTGTGGGCTATACAAACTGAGAACCATATCTGCAGCTCATTTTTAATTAGCTCTTTCTGCATCTTTTTCATGGACTCCTGGTAACAATTTTCACAAGTAGTAATTAATGAATGGAAATTTGAGAACAGCCCAACTGACTATTTTAGCTCCTTGGAAGTGTCCTAACTCTAGAACACAGCCAGATACAGCTGGTGTCAAAGAGAGGTGATCAGTATCATCATTACAAGGAACAGAAAGTGTGTCAAATTTTTTTTATCCCTGTGAACAAACCTCATTATCATACTCTTTCAAAGGCAAGATTTTAAGCTTTTAAACAAAATTTTGATGTAAGAGATTTCAAGTTCATATCAACATATGGTTTATGAAAGACTTGTCTTGCATGCTAGCATTTGGTCAGAAGCTGTTCCCTTAAAGCTTAACATTTTCATTAAAAGATCTAGTTTATATCACTTAACAGAAAAATTCACTACGATTAAGAAGCTGGGTCAAAAGATCATGCAGTAAAACAGACAGCTGAGACTGAAGAGAAGTAATGAAGGAAATGACGTCTCTGTCTAGGCCTCGCGGATAAGTCACTTCAACCAGGAAATATGCTATTAAAGGGATTTCACTGTTCACTTCCTCTTTCTGCTATTACAAAAGACACAGAAGCTAACAGGCCAAAAATAGCAGCTTGCAAACAAATGCATCACTGGCAAAGACAGAGCTGCTCCCATCAAAAGCCTTTTCCTCATGGCAAACATACTAAAATGTTTTCCAAGAGAAAAGACCAAACTTGATAAATTTTGCAACACTCTCCTACTACATGAAGAGCAGAGTGTCACCCTCTGTGGACAACATGGAGCTTGGCTTCCCCTGCCAGTTGTTTGAACTGTTTATCAACCTGAATGACCCAAAGGAAAAACAGGCAAGAAAAGTTCACAAGATACAGGAACTAAATGTTTATGTTCTTCTCTGACAAAAAAGGTCAGTATTACAGAAAAATACTAGTAGCTTCTCAATAATGTGCTTAATATCAATTCCAGGGAATCCCACAGAAGCTCTCGTCAAATTAAACTATGCTGTGCTGATAAGAGTTTCTGATGTTAAAGTAACTGTTTGAACCTGTCTAACATTGACATGTACATGTAAACTCCACTGGCTGTCAAAAGCAGCTTTGGCTATTTTGATTTATTCCTCACTTTCATGTGAAAAAAATAAAACTCAGAAGAGTAAGATGAACAGAAAAGGTATCAGTTACTTCAGAAAACAATTCATAATCCTGCAATAACTGGAAAACATAAAAAGCCTGATCTAGTGAAAGATGTCCCTGCCCATGGACAAGGAGTTGGACTAGATGATCCTTCAAGTTTGCCTTCCAACCTATGCCCACAAGAGCCTATGAAAATTTCACTAAACCATTACTTATAAGAAAAGCAAAACAACAGTCCTTCCCTCTTCCAAATTCTCAAATTAAATTTACTAAAATAAGCTGCAGCAAAAAGTAAGGATATAAATGTCTTACAACATCACATTACACTTTTCTAACTGGGCCTAGATGCTTTTAAAGACAGAACATCCCAAATCTATGAATACAGGAAGTGAGCATCTAAGGACTCTTCACCAGGATTAAACCTCCACTATGTTCTTCCATATGCCAATGGGACCTTTAAATAATTCTGGTCTTTCCTGAGCAATTACTTCTTTCTATACCATAGAAGCTACATTTGGATGCAAGGTGAACAGCTCAGTAACAGCACACAACACAAAAAACAACTGAAAGGTAATATGCAAGGTAAATACAGCCTTTTCCCAAGGCTGTCCTACACAGTCTATGCTGCAATTCACTTTTCTATTACTTAAGCATTAGTAATTTGTATGTGAAGAAATAATCTGGGCCATGATAATGCAGCTGACATTTACTGTTGGGAGGCCTTGCTATTCTAGTTCTTTAGCAGTTTTACATTAATTAACAGATTTTTTTTTAACAGTATTGAGTATGTAGAGTTTAGAAACCTAAAAGCAGCTAGTGTTCACAAATGATACGTAAATGCTTAACAACAGGCTTTACTTACAATCTGATTTCTGTACATGAAACAAATACTGAAATGGTTTTAATGTCTATTATTGAATACACACAAGTTTTTCTTCATCATGCAAGCAATACTCCTCAAGACATGTCCTTTTATGTACGTGTATATTTCAATGGTTTTATACATTTTCCCCTGCTATTTGAAAGGCACGGTGTGAAAGCGTAATAATAACTATAGGATGGTAACAACCCAAGAACAGTTCCCCTCTAAATATTTACAGAAGTATAATCAGAACTGTTCAAGATGCAACAAGAAGGATGTTAAGAAATGCCACTATGGAACAGCAAAAGTATGTAAATAATGATCAGGAAAGCAAAGGCATATAATGAGTTGAAGTTTATAACAGACAAGAGAAAATAATGGAAGATACTTTATATTAAGAATGATAAAAAAATCCATTAAGAGTTACAAAAACAAAAGAATGCATAGAAGGTTTACGGTTTTCATACTTTCTGGAATAAGAATGAAAACAAATCCTAAAGAAAGTCATTATACACATGAAGAAATGTGCTGCAGACAGCAAGATCCACTGAAATTCACTCACAG
The DNA here is from genome assembly GCA_013396875.1 of Vireo altiloquus. Classification (NCBI taxonomy): domain Eukaryota; kingdom Metazoa; phylum Chordata; class Aves; order Passeriformes; family Vireonidae; genus Vireo; species Vireo altiloquus. The sequence goes on from VZRF01015751.1 coordinate 649,921, forward strand.
TATTTAAGGAGACTGTCTTAATCAATTTACATTGAAAACTCAGGAGAATTGGAGAGGTCAGAAGGACTGAAAAGGGTAAATCAAAGCACTCCCATTAAAAGGCATACGGTTTTCCAAACTATAGATCAGAATATATGGGGATAGGGAGTTAGAACAGGACATTAATCATCTTGTAAACACCTAGAAGACTACCATGTGAGATCCATGGTTTAAGGTTTTTTGTATTCAAAGATAAAACAGTGCCATATAAAAGATTTCTGGCAGATTATAGGGCATAATCAATAAAGCAAAGCATCTTAACATAAGAATAAAATGCAAGACTTGCCATTCCTACAGGAAATCATGGAGAAAAGATCCAAAAGGTAATTATTAGGAGTTTGATGATCATTGGGACTTCGAAAAGTGTGTCAAAAGGAATATTTTCATTGCCACAATAAAACAACAGAATTAGAAACAGATCTATTAAGAATTAAAAATAAAATAAATAAATTCAGCAATGATATCAAGCTCGGAGTTTGGAGCACAGGCTTTTTACTGCAATCAATATTACCTCAAAAAGAAGGAAAAAAACCTGAAAAAAATACAATCAGATGAAACTCAAAGATAAGTACAAAAAGAGGGGGGAAATCCCCACTAACATATGCTTTTGAAAGAAGTCAAATGCACAGAACATAAAAACTGGAATAATGACCAAGCAGAAAGATAATGGAAAATGATGTGGAGTTATAGCAAGACTAGAAGTTCAGTCTAGGATGCATAAGCAGGAGGTGCATTGTACAAGATCTTACAGAGAAGATTCTTTTGTAAATAAATATCAGAAATCATTTGCTGATATTGGCACAGCCTAAGACAGAATATTGTGTCCAGTTTTGTGAATTCCTGTACAGAGGACTGCAAAAGACAAGCTGGAAAAGAACTGAAGGGAGGTTAACAAGAGCAGGGATATGATAAGCAATTTGTGCTAAAATAGGCTGTCAGGACCAGAGACTTTAGTCTTTAAATACGTTAGTCTAAGGAGATGGGACAAGTTCTCTCAGAACATAAAAAAGCTGTTATGAGAGATGCTGATGATAGATGATTCCTCACATTCCCTAAAACAGAAAAAAAATTAGCTGAATTAGGCACGAAGGTTAGATGGGAGATTAGGAAAAGAAGTTCTAAATAGCAGCAGTGATAAACTGACATAATATAGCTCCTCAATGAAGTTGAGAATCACCTTCACAAGAGATTCACAAGTTAGAGAAATATTTATTACAGTAGATCCAGCTGTGGATCCTTTACCACTCATCTCTAAAATTCCTCCCAAGCCTACCTAAAATCTCTTCGCAAACTACTGGAAGAAATACATAAAGGCAATAAATTAAGCTAAAGAAAGAGAATTGAAAACAGAAGTAAACCAGAAGCTCTGAAGATACAGGTTAACATTATCCACTTCAAAAAAAAAAACAACAACAACAAAAACTTAACCATTAAACATATGCACATTTTTTCCCCCAAATCGGTTGTTGCTATTTTCTTTTTAAGCTTTAATAAAATAAAACTGGTCTTGCATGTGTTGCTGATTAGCAGTGTAGCCACAGAAAATTCAGTAGTTCAGCATAATCTGCTTTCATCAAGTCATTGTACATTTCCAGGTTCTTTAGCTACTTTTGATTTTAGAATTCGCACTGCTTTCAAAACACTAATGTGCACCAAAGCTCAGAACTGCAAACCTGTTAAAATGACACTAGAGATCACTTCCTATTCATCAGAAACCTCCAAGGCCCTTATTAGCAATCTTTGCTCCTTAACAAGAGCATGAGAAAAGGATGGTAATTTTGACTGTCACTTTCCTGCAGTCATTTATGCACCAGCTCAGATGGAGTTTGCCCAGGCAATCAAGTAGAACAGTTTAAGCATGAGAAGTGCAAAAAGACTATCTGAAAATGCACAAAAAATAAACCTGTACCTGGAATTGTCTCTCAGACACCCTGAAAAAATTGAATTGCCTACTGTTTCAATAAAATCCAAATGCAACACTCAGCCTTTTATACATTCCTCTTTTCCCAAACAGGGTTTCCAAAGGCTACAGCAGCAGGACTAACATCAAGAATAGATAAAAGGTCAGAGGGCTCATCTGTGCTTCAGGAAGGTGTACAGCCTATCCTTAAAATCATGTTTTGACCACAAGGTCATCCTTGTTCCATATTAACTAAGAATCTCAGTTCTCCATCACGAAAGTTATTCTATTTATTTTTTTGTAACCTCAGACAGTTCAGTCTCTGAAGGCACTGTCAGCAACTATCCACTGCATGTTATACCATCAAAATCACTCATCCTTCAGTTCCACCGTAAACTTGTTTTCAGATAAATGTATTTCCTATATATTCCTCCATGTAATGCAAATGGTTGTATTATGCATTTTTACTAACCTATTTAAAAGTCATGGATAAATAAGATGCAAGTATACAATCTAATAACTAAAAAGGATGCTTATTAGAGTAAATAACAAAAAATTGTAAATAATTGTTACTACAGTAACTGGAGCTGCAAACAACATGGCTTGAAAAGAAAATTGAGAAAAAACCTAGCACCCTCCTCCCCTAAAAGCAAGATTAATTAGAAGTTATAAAAGGCCTTGGATTTTTGTAGTCACTGATTCAGAACAAATGATTATAAAATTTCCCTGTACTAGAAATACCAGCAATTGGTTCAAAATCACTCTGTAAAACACTTCTAGTCAAATAAATAATGGTCTGCCAATCATGTTATCTCCTGCCTAACTTCAAATCTGATGTCAGTGGCATATTCTGATAAGCTGCACCGCATATTTCTTGAAATGCTAGTGCCATACTCCACTATAATTCCATGAGTCCAGATTTCCAGTCAATGTGATGAATAAAACTGAGGTAATCAAAATCACATCTAACTATGCAAATATGTTAAAATATGTAGATATTAGCATATGTAAATATGTTAAAATACATAAATATTTTAAATGTTTATATACAAAATAACAGAAATAACACTTCAATTCCAATTTCTGTGTCAGAACATGGAACATTCTAGATTTTAATATAGGAATTTTTCTGGATGTTTTCTGCTGGAACTCAATATATGTTCTACTAGGAACTGACTAAAGTAATAGTTCCATCACTTGTACAACCCACGATGATGAGGTAATATCAAAACCTGAAGCTTTCTCATTAACTTCAATAACAATAAGATATTTAAGAGGTCAATAGCCTCGGCCTCTAGGACTGGAACAGAGCTAGTCTCTTCTGACAAGCCCAATTAAAAGTGTTTGAAAACTCCCACCCCAAAACCCTGTCCTGCCACATAACTGGCTGTCCTGTATAAAAGCGACCAGATTCACACTTGGGACAGATATTAAGCAGCCACTTTTAGCAGGGGTTGAACCTAGATGACCTCTGGAGGTCTTCAAAGCTGAGTTATTCTGTGATGCTACAATTACTTTTGACCTGAGCATATGGTAGGTCAGCAACACTAAAATCAGTTTTTGTATCAACGAGTCTAAAAACTTCTATTCTTGCAAAGATGAAGGCAGTCCTTGAATAAGGAATTTCCTTACTGTAAAAAACTATGAAGTAAAACAGTAGAAAAGAACTGTTGACAGGAACTTGCTATCTGCAGATTTTGCAAGACCTACTTCAGCAAGTCTGATGAAGTGAATGCCTATTGCAAATTGCTGCTGTAACTACTCATTTTCCAAGTCCCTAAGCAAGAAGTTGGTTCTGTGCATAAATCTATGCTAATTAACTATTTCTCCTACATAGATTAGTTAGGACCTTCCCTTTGCAACAGTTACATGAAGCTGTGGGTAGCCTTTATCAAGATCTTTGGACTTCTCTCATTAAAGAGGAGGTGACACAAAGAGCCACAGAAGAGAGCAGAAAATGTCTTCTGAAGGATTTTTTCAACTACTTCATCAATAAATTATTTTAGTAATGTAAGAACTTTTATTTCTTTAGTCACTAGAATACAGTTAATGTAAAGTTTAAAAGACATCAGGGCAACTGCAGAACCTTGTTTTAGAAGCTACTAGCATGTGAATTCATTACAAAACTTAAAATTTCTATCACAGTTGACCACAAGATGGAGAAAATAACAGCTCTTGATTTCTGATCTGTTTATCTAGCCATAAATTCCACACAGTGGGTGTTGTTATATCCTCTGCTTTATGAATCAGTTTGCAGAAGCTTTTAATGCTAATTGCAAGTTATATCAGAAGGAACTATATTTAAAAATAAACATTACATAATATTAAGACACCCAAGAAAAAACTCCAAACTATTGCAGCTCAAAGAGACAAACATAAGCAATAAATACTTGTGTTTGTACACAGCACCTCAGTTTTGCCTCAGTCAGGAAAAACATCCCCTTCTCAGTGTCTGTGACATATTCAAGTGTCATGTAAGACCATAATAAAATAAACATATTGTTGTAGGCCAGGGTGGT
>VZRF01015752.1:8662-28544 GCA_013396875.1 Vireo altiloquus
CTACTCCAACGCCCCCTGGCCTCCTCCAGGGCAGCTTTCACCACTCATCCCCCAGGACACACCTTCCAAAGGGCCCTGGCAGTGCCACAGCTCCACACTGACATCCAGGCTGCCCCCGGGGGAAACTCTCCTTGCTGGAGACTCAGAGCTGAGCACCAGGCTCACAGGGAGAAGGTGAAACTCCCCATTCCTGCTCCTGCGCCCTGGGGATCCCCCAGATCCATCCTCTTGATGCCTTAGCTTTTAGCTCTTATATTTTTCCAATCCTGCACTGCCCAGTGTAGCTCTGAAGTTTCCTGTAGGTCATTAAGTTCTGTTCTCTATGCTAAGATAAACATAACAAACCTCTGTAACTTGCTCTCCAAGGACACCCAGAACAAGAACTGTAAACCTTCATCTTGGGGAGAGGAAGGCAAGCTTGGAAGAAATCACATCATTAGCTAGGTTCTGGTTAGTGAATTTATGTTGATATCAAAGTGTGAAGAACTCGGGAGCTGTCATTGTCCATTTTAAGATCCACTGAGGCAAAACCCTCTGGAGCCCAAAGTGTGCACCTGGAGGCCTTTCAAATAAAATACCACCTTTTTTCCTTTACTCCTGTCTAGTCCCTGTTTCTAGGTAGCCAGATAAGGCATCACTCCCCGTGGGCAGCCTCAGGGAGCTGAAGGTGACAGAAAGGTCTCCCCTGGCTCCTCAGGCTGAGCAAACACCCCCTCAGCTCTCCCCTCTCCTTCCTCGGCTCCATCTCCACCCCCCAGGGTTTATTCTTGGGGCTGAGGAGTTCTAGAACATGACTGAATTGTTCCACCTTCCTTCAGAGAGGTGTTCAATCACAGCTTGTGTTTGTACATACCACAAAAACAGGGAAAGGTGAGGAGGGTCTGACCAAACCCTGCCAGGGCTGCAAACAGGACAGCCCCGGAGCAGCACTCAGCCCATTGAACCCTGCCTGAGGATTGGGCTGTGCTGGATCACAGAGATCCTCATCAGCTGCTCTTGTTTGGCAGCAGAGGAGTAATTTTGGTGATCTCGGAGGCCTTTCCCAACCTAAATCATTCTGTGATTACTGAGCAGAGGCTGAGCTGTGTCCCAGCTGTCCCAAGAGCCTGAGCCCATGGAGGCAGATCCCACTGAGAGGTCACAGACCCCTCCCCAAGGGCCTGGAACCAGAGGCTGGAACAGCACCAGGAAGCTGAGAATTGTCCCCAGGAAACCTTTTGTGGTGATCCCTCAGGTTTTACCTTTTCTCTGCTCCCAGCCCTGCAGTGCCCAGTGTGACTCTGCAGCTCCCTGGAGCTCGTTCAGTGCTGTTCTCTCATGCTCACACTGACATAACAAAGCCTCTCCAGCTCGCTCTCCAAGGACACCCAGACCCTCCTGGGCCCAACAACTGCAAACCTTCATCTTGGGGAGAGAAAGGGGGGCAAGCTTGGGCAAATTCCATCCTTGCCTGGCTTCTGCTTGGGCAATTGATGCTGATATCAAAGTGGGAAGAACTCGGGAGCTGGCATTGTCCATGTTGGGATGCACTGAGGCAGGAGCCTCTGGAGCCCAGAGTGTGACCTCTGAAGGCCTTTCCAATCAATCCCTCCTTTATTCCTTTACTCCTGCCTGCTCTCTGTTCCTAGGTACCCATTTCAGACATCCCCTGGCTCTGCTGTGCACTCAGAGTGCTCACACCATGTGGGGCTCCCAGGGCGAGCCTGTCGTGTGCCAAACCCCAAATGTTCCTCTGATCAGAGGCAAGAGAGGTGCCCTGCTCATCTGTGGAAGGATGTTTTCTGCTGTCTGTGGCTGAGTTGTGCACAGCAGGACTGAGCTGCTGCTCCGTGCTCAGCCTCCTGCTTGTCCTGGTGCTGAAGGAAACATCCCTGGCTGCAGACAGAGCTGATTTGTACAGCGGCGAGCAGTGAGCAGGCAGAGCTCACCTGAGTATTTGCTGATAGAAATGTTTGGTTTATCTCGTTCTCTTGACTTTGAATAGCTCTGTCTGTAGGCAGCATCAGTGTGGGATATGGCTCAGAGGCAAAAATAGCTCTGGAGAGGCTTTGAGGAGCCTTGAGGGAGACAGAGCCAGTTTGGCGTTGATTGCAGCTGTAGAATCCTAATAAACAATTTTCTTAATAAAGAGACTGGTCCTAGAGTCATGTAATTACTGAGCTCCCAGCGAGTGGAATGCCCTGACTGCTTTAATCTCTCCCAGTGCCTCGCTATGTGAATCACCCTCTCCTCGCCCAGCGCTGCCTCCTCTCCAGCCCTGATTAGAAGTGTCACCTGCCCAGACTGGTCACACCTGGGCTCCGCTGTGCCCAGGAGCCCTGCTGCAAACCCAGCTTACGTAACCCTGGAATTTGAATGATAAAAATACCCCTGAAAATGAGACAGACGAGCTGACATATGCAACTGAGTCATTGTGTTCCTGGAACACAGCACAGCAGGGTTAGAGGCTCCTTGCTGAAATATAAAATAGCCCCACGGTACCCAGTGTGAGTTATTTGGGAGGCAAACCAGCAGCACAACTCTTTGGGGGTCATTTATTTCCTGCCCTGGGAGGGTGGGCAGGCCCTGGCACAGCTGTGGCTGCCCCTGGATCCCTGGCAGTGCCCAAGGCCAGGCTGGACATTGGGGCTGGGAGCAGCCTGGGGCAGTGGGAGGTGTCCCTGCCGTGGGTGGGATGGGATTTAATGTTCCTTCCATCCCAACTCTGGGATTCTAGTTTTTTTTTCTACTTTGCTTCTGGAACCTGTAAGGTTGGAGTTCCTTCAAAGCGAAACACATTATTTGTCACTCAACACATTATTTGTCACTCAACACATGATTTGTCCCTCCTGTGGGTGCTGGCAGTGCCCTCAGTCTCCTCTCTGGCTCTGTGCAGTTCAGATGCTTGGAGCCTGCGGCTTCTGCAACCCCAGAGCACCTCGGGGTGCTCAGGACAGGCTCTGCAGCCTCAGGTGAGGTCCTTGCAGATGAAAATAGATTCAGACTTCCCATTTCTCAGAAAAGAGGAGATCCAGGCTGGAGAGGACGTGGATTGCAGCCTCCAGAAGGAGAGGAAATGAGTGGATGTTTTCCCTGAAGCCTTGCCCTGCCCTTTGCAGAGCAATCCTGTCCTCTCAGTTTGCTCCGGGGCAGCTCAGAGTGAAGCAGCTCCGAGTCACAGAGCCTGGCCAGGGAGGGTTTCTGTGTGCCCGCTGTGCCCCTCCTGGGGTCAGTGCCCAGCTCCGAGTCACAGAGCCTGGCCAGGGAGGGTTTCTGTGTCCTCCCTGTGCCCCTCCCGGGGTCAGTGCCCAGCCCTGAGTCACAGAGCCTGGCCAGGGAGGGTTTCTGTGTGCCCCCCGTGCCCCTCCTGGGGTCAGTGCCCAGCTCTGAGTCACAGAGCCTGGCCAGGGAGGGTTTCTGTGTGCCCCCCGAGCTGCCCCCGGGGTCAGTGCCCATCGCCTCTCCCCAGCAGTGTCTGCAGGCACAGGGAGAGCCTGTGAGAGGAGCTGGGGTTGGTTCTGTGCTCACAGAGTCCCTGCAGCAGTCGGGAAGTGCTGGGATCCCCTGGGGTCAGGCACTGCTCGTGCTGGGTCAGGATCCCGGCAGGGTCTGGGCTGGAAGGGACCTCAAAGAACAGCTCAGTCCAGCCCTGCCACATCACAGGCGCTCGGGGACACTGCCCAGGAGGGCCCATATCAGGGGGAGATGTTCTTCCTTGGACCCTGACTCCTGGCCCAGCTGTGTTCCTTATTTCAGTGTCCCATGTCCCGAAAAGATGAAATGAAGCTTCTTTCTGCTGTTTCAAAGCTTGTTTATTTTTTGTTCTTATCAAAGTTTGGGAGGCACAGACTGTGCTGTGACCTCCAGGAACACGAGGGCAGAATGGCAATGGCTACCCAAAGCAGGTAGCTTTTATATCTATTATCAACCAGTTAGAAAACTTTACCTATCTTATTTTGTTCCCAAAACCAGTGAATATCAACCTCACTGACATCTCTCCTCTACACTAAATTCTATCTACCAATTAACAAACCACAGGAACTCATGTCAGAGGGAAAAAGGAAGAGAAGGAGAAGAGAGAAGAAGATGAAGAAGAAGGAGCCAAATCTAGAATCTCCATGTTGGCTCTATATAATATATATAGCAAAACCTAAAAACTCCAACTCCACACTCTGTGCTGCACTAAACAACATCTCCTCATTCCTTTGGTGCTCTCAGCTCACCCAGAATTGGGGGTAAATGCTCCCACGAGCTTGGTTCGCAGGCCAAGCCTTTTTTGAGGAGCTCTGAGGGTAAAACAAACACCCAGAGGAGCAGGAAAAGTTCCCAAGCTTTTCCTGACTCCAACAGGCCCAGAGAGGGCTGCAGCCTCTGCCTGCTCCTCTGCAGGGGTAGGACAGGGAGAGGGCAGAGCTGGGGGCTGATGTGCTGCTCTGGGCTGCTCCTGCCGGGGCTGCTCAGGCCAGCAGGGAATTTCCTTGGCACCGTCAGGAAGAGGATCTTGGCAGATCTTGGGAAGGAGCTCTTGTGCTGTCAGTGTCAGCGAGGAAAATGAGCAAACTTGGCACGGAGATCTCTCCTGGGACTGCAAATGCACTGAACTGATTTGCAAATAGTAGCACATCCATAACTTTGACAGACATCCCCAGCATTGATCTTCCTCAAAACAACAAATTAGGAGGTAAAGCGAAATCCACGACTCAGGATTCTATGGCACTGTGATACTTCCTGCGTTTTTCACCCTTTCCCAAGGAAAGAGTAAATTAAAGTGGCAGCTCCTATTTCCAGTTCTGGGCTGGAGGTTTCGTGGGGAGGATTACCAGTGATGCCTTAAATGGCTCCCTAGGAACAGAGAGCAGGCAGGAATAAAGGAATAAAGGAATAAAGGAATAAAGGAATATGTTTGTTTTTTTTACTGATAGAAATTAACTGGGCAAGGAAGGAGCAGCAGCAGGTCCTGGGAAGGATTCTCACCATGAGGAAACTCCAAATGTTTCTGTTTTCACTTTTCTCAATGTAAATATTTGCTTTGTGCTGTTTGCTGGGCCTGGGCTCAGCTGTGGGATGGGAGAGCATCACCCAAATAAACCCAAAATCAACTGATGGCCTGAGAGGCTGAAACCCCACTGGGAGCCTGAGTGTGCCTGAGGGGGAGAGCCACGGGGACAGGGCCCTGGGGTGGGACCTGGGATGGGACCTGGGATTGGGGACCCTGGGATTGGGGTCCCTGGGATTGGACCCTGGGATTGGGGTTCCTGGGATTGGGGACCCTGGGATTGGGGTCCCTGGGATTGGGGTTCCTGGGATTGGGGTCTCTGGGATTGGGGTTCCTGGGATTGGGGTTCCTGGGATTGGACCCTGGGATTGGGGTCTCTGGGATTGGGGTCCCTGGGATTGGGGTTCCCCAGGATTGGGGTCTCTGGGATTGGGGTTCCTGGAATGGAGTCCCTGGGATTAGGATCCCTGGGATGAGGATCCATGGGATTGGGGTCCCTGGGATTGGGGTTCCCACAAGGCTGCTGCAAAATCCAGTTTTCCCTCTCCTGGTGTCTCCCACAGGAGAAGTTTCCCCCACCAGCCGTGGGTTTATTGCTTTCCTGGTGCAGAAGGCTTAATTTTGTGTTGAAAGGAAATAGGGAGAAACTGAATTATTGTTAACCTGAAAATACCTGCAAGATGTACCTTAGAATCCCAGAATCCCAGATCAGTTTGGGTTGGAAAGGACCTCAAATCCCACCCAGTGCCACCCCTGCCATGGCAGGGACACCTCCCACTGCCCCAGGCTGCTCCCAGCCCCAATGTCCAGCCTGGCCTTGGGCACTGCCAGGGATCCAGGGGCAGCCACAGCTGCTCTGGGCGCCCTGTGCCAGGCCTGCCCTCCCTCACACTCCTGCACTAAATTCAGTCTAAATAATACATTACAGGCACTATTACAATACAATTTATCAGCCAGTGGTTGTAAGAGTCAAAAGAGTTTAAATCAAGCAGCAAAGATAACTTTGATCCCAGGAACCTTTCGTGGGGTGCTCAGCGCCAGCAGCCAAATCGCTGCTCGTGCATGCAGGGAAAGGCTGCAGGCAGAGCCTGGGGAGCTGCGGAGGGGATGGAGATGTGCCTGGGGAGGGGATGGGATGGGACAGGGATGGGACAGGGATGGGACAGGGACAGGGACAGGGACAGGGATGGGACAGGGATGGGACAGGGATGGGACAGGGATAGGGACAGGGACAGGGATGGGACAGGGATGGGACAGGGACAGGGACAGGGACAGGGACAGGGACAGGGATGGGACAGGGACAGGGACAGGGACAGGGACAGGGACAGGGACAGGGACAGGGAGGTGGCGGTGAGATCTTGTCTGGGTGGATGAACCCTGTTGGGTGTACAGATCCTGTTGGGTGGATAGATCTGGTGGGTGGATAGATCCTGGTGGGTGTACAGATCCTTTCTCCAGCCCAGGTGCTCGGGGTGGAGCTGTCGGAGGCTGCTGCCTCCCCTTGCACACCTGGCTGGGAGCATCCCGGGAAGTTCCATCAGGAGCCAGGAACGCTGCCCTGAGGCAGTGAGTAATGGTGTGATTTTCCTAAAAAGGATGAACTTCAGAGAGATTTTCCTAAATCTGATGAACTTCAGTTCCCCTCATTACAGGAAAACATGACTGACACAAAGCAAATTTCCTCCTGATTTGTGTTTGGGGCTTTTTGTCTTCTTTTCCTTGCATTTTCAAGTGTTTCCCTCCTCCACTGTCACTGAAGCTGTGTAGCGAGACGTTTTATCTACATGGATAGAATAAGCTAATTATCCTTCCTTATACGTTTCCAAACAATCCATCCATTTTAATTGGATTATATAAGGAACTGGGCAGCAGGATGCCAGGCACAGCCCAGCAGAGGAAAGGCTGGCTCCTTCAGAGGCTCCAGCTCCTCCACAGAAGCACAGAGAGCGCAGAGTGAAGGGGAAGCACAGGATAAGAACAACCCACCACAAGCCAGTACTGCCCAGGGATTGTTCCCAGGCTTCCAAGTGACTCTCTGCTGTCATTCCCTGCTCTCCAGAGATGTAACATTCCTGCTTTGCCCAGCACTGTACTGGGGAAGCACCGATTTTTTTATTTCTTTTTTTCCCCCCATTATCACACAGGAAAAGTCTCCCTTGGTTTTCCTCAGTCTCTCCATTAGGATCAATCCCCCTGCTTTGAGTTCTTCCCTTCCTGGTTCCTGTCTGAGACAATTTGCTCAGTGTTTGACTGCTCAGTGTTTGACCACTCACTCCCAGCTCTTGGCACTTCTCTCTCACCTGGGGCCTTTCTCCTGCCTTCCTCCACTTGCGAGAGGCTTTGCAGCCTCCAGGGCTTACCCAGGGCTCCAGGATATTCTGTGGGGACTCTGCTCCCTTCCTGGAGGAGCCACAGGAAGTCCCTCACAGGATACACCTCTAAAAACATCCCCTAATTTACAGAGCTTTAGTTCCTCTTCCCCACTTGCGAGAGAATCCTTCAGCTGCAAGGACCTGCAGGGTCCTCCCAGCCCCTGTGCCTGATCCCCTGAGGGCTGACCAAAGCTCCAGTGCTGCTGGAGGCATTGTCCAGGTGCTCCATGGACAGCCCTGGGGCATCGCCTGCCCCTGCAGGGATCCTCTCCAGCTCCCCCAGGCAGGAGCCTCGGCCCCTTCGCCTTCCAAACCTCAGCCAAATAAATATTCACAGAGCAAATATCCGTGTTGGGAAAAGCCAGCTGCACTTTTTGGGCTGGGGACAGGAGAGGAGAGGCCTCTTTTGTCCCTGCGGTGGCCCAGGCTAGCCCAGCTGGTTTGTGTTCCTCACCTCGTCCTTCACAGGCACACCCCAGGCTAGATGTCCTGAGGAAAGGTGTCCCTGTGCCCATTTAAAGTCCCCTCCTGCAGAGGCCTGGCAGGGCTGGCACTGCCTTCCCGGGCGCTGTGTGCTGGTCAGCAGCTGCAATAATTTGGTGATTTATTAAAATGTCTTGTAAACCAATTTGCAGCAGGTGAATGATTGCTCTGCTCCAAAGCCTTCCATTTCCCTTCCTTATTTTTCAGGGCAGGTACTTATTATAATACAGGTTATTAAACATCAAAGGTTTACCTTGTCTTGAGACAATTTAACTTCTTTTAGAGGCCTATAAATGCTTTATTGTGCGTGGTTCTGAATAAATATTCAGTGGAAGGTGAGATCAGCACTCTCAGGTGGAAGTCTCAGAGCTGCTGGAGAGGGCCTCGTTTGGCACCCTGGGAGCTCAGGTGAGCTCTGGTGGAGCTGTCACTGTCCTCTCCTCACCTCTTGTCACTCGGGAGGTGTCACATCATCAGTGTCCTGCTGGTCTCAGCGCCTCACGTCCTGCATGCCGACAGCCACAGCCAGGGGCAGCCCACAGGGATCACCTCTGGCTGCCAGGGAGAAGAGGAAACACCTCGGAGACAGAGCCGTGCCAGGGATGCTTCCCCAGGGACACAGGAGCCCCCTCGGAGCCTGGGCTGTGCCAGGGATGCTTCCCCAGGGACACAGGAGATATGGGATAGAGCTGTGGGACAGGGATATGGGATAGAGATATGGGATAGAGATATGGGATAGAGATATGGGACAGAGATATGGGATAGAGATATGGGATAGAGATATGGGATAGAGATATGGGATCGAGATATGGGATAGTGATGAGATATGGGATCGAGATATGGGATAGTGATATGGGACAGAGATATGGGACAGGGATATGGGATAGAGATACGGCATTGAGATATGGGATAGAAATATGGGATAGAGCTGTGGGATCGAGATATGGGATAGAAATATAGGATAGAGATATGGGATAGAGCTGTGGGACAGGGATACGGGATAGAGATATGGGACAGAGATATGGGATAGAGCTGTGACAGCCCCTCCATAGCACAGCCCCCTGAGCCACAACTGGCTGAGGGTTTGAGCCATGAGGGGATGATTTTTTCCCTTTTTTGCTTCTCCTGGAGCACTCAGGGGAGGCCTGGCTGTGCCCTCTCCCACACTGAGCAGGGCTGGGCTGGGTGTGGGCTGGGGGCTTGCACTGCAGGGGGAAATTGGCTCCTTTCCAGCTTCAAGGATCAGCTTAGCTCCAGTGCTTGTGAGCCATCCCCTGATGCTGAGCTCACGGCCGGTGCCTGAGCTGAATCCATGCAGTGCTTTTCCAGGGCTTTGCTGCTCGTGGCTGCTGCTCTGCTCCGTCCCCAGGACACGAGGAGCTCTCTGCAGCAGGGATTGACTCAGTGACGCCGGAAAAGCTCCCAAGCCCCGAAGTTCAGCAGCTGAATGCTGACAAGTCTGAAATCTTGCAAACACCGTGTTCTCCTCGATCCCTGCCCGTGAAGGACGCAGGGAGATCATGGATGCTGGGCTGGCAGCAGGCAGGCCCTGGCAGAGCAGCACCTGGGCTATCAGGGCTATCAAACTCAGCCCAGAGCAGCCCCAGCTCCCAGGGCTGGGCGGGGATCGTTTCCCAGGTAATTCAAACTAATCCATGGCATTCCTGTCCCCATCCCACCCTTCTCTCCTCCCGCTGGCTCTGACAAACCCAGCTCAGCCCAGAGCCCGACCCCGTTCGGGGTGTTATAAATGCAGATTGTATTGTTGGCTTTTCGCTAATATTAAAATGAATGTCATATGTGTGATGTAAGAAAATGAAGTGGTATGGAAATATTTCATTTTAAAAAGTAGTGTGATGTCTTAGGATTCTATCATATGTAGAATGTTTCTTTATGTAGTAAACTAAGGATAGCAAAGATGAGCAAGGAAATTCCCCAAATTCCTGGACTGTCTGGCTGAAGATAACATGGACAGGCCTCAGAGCCTGGAATGAAGAATGGATCGATCAGGAGTGGAACGCAGGATAACCGGATAGGGGAGACTTGGAACCCAAAGAGATCCCANGGCTCCCCTGGCATGGGTGAGGCTGGGGGCAGGCGGGTGGCACCAGTCCCAGCTGGGATCCACTGGGGTTTCTGGGGTGAAAATCGCGATTTGCAGGCTCTGACACCTCAGTGCTCTGAGCCGAGGAGCTGCAGGTAACCAGGAAAATGGGTCACGCCTTGCTCCAGGTGCTTGTGTTTGAAACCACGGCTGGGAGAACAGAACAAAGCTGCAAAAGGTGGAGGGGGAGGAAGGAGACCAGCAGGATGAGGCTCTGTGGGCCTCTTATCAGCTGATAATTTCCCTTGCTGTGTTATTTCTGCATAAAGCTTGCCACAGCGATGCTCACAGCACAGACACGTCCGTGTGAGCCAGAAGCAGGCAAATAAAAAGGGAGGAATTCTGCCTGTGTGGCTCTCGGGAGCATGGATCAGGAGTGACTGAGGTGGTGGCTCAGGGGATGGTCTGAAGGTCACTGCCAGCCTCGCTGATGCTGTGATTCTGTGGCCTCGATCACTTTGTCATGGGAATGGAGATATGGAAAGGAGAGGGTCAGCAGAGGCTCCTGGCGCTTGTGGGGCTGTGCCTGTGGGCTTGGGGACGCCAGGCACAGAGGTGGCAATGAACAGTCTCTGTTCCAGGAAATACGCTGGAAATATCCCGGAGCCTAACCAAGATGGACTTTGGTAAAGGGCAAACACCCCCCAGCCGCTCAGCCCCTCAGCCCCATCGCTGCAGGCTGTGCCAGGGCTTGCATTCCCTGACATCCCTCCTGCGGGAATGCTGATCCCTGCCCAGCCCCGGGGCTTGCTTTCCCTGACATCCCTCCTGCGGGAATGCTGATCCCTGCCCAGCCTGATGTCCGTCCCGCAGAAATGCTGATCCCTGCCCAGCCCCGGGGCTTTCATTCCCTGATGTCATTCCTGCGGGAATGCTGATCCCTGCCCAGCCCCCAGGGCTTGCTTTCCCTGATGTCCCTCCCGCGGGAATGCTGATCCCTGCCCAGCCCCGGGGCTTTCATTCCCTGATGTCCCTCCTGCGGGAATGCTGATCCCTTTCCAGCCCCCAGGGCTTGCTTTCCCTGATGTCCCTCCTGCGGGAATGCTGATCCCTGCCCAGCCCCCAGGAGCTCTGTCACGGCTGGAGCTCCACGCCCTTTCCTCTGCCAAAGAGCAGTTTTTACTGGGAATGGTAATGCCACGTGTGGATGTGTTACTTTCAGTAGAAATCGTATTTAAAGAGTGCCATCCTTTAGTGATTAGCTGTGGAATATCCATTACCAGCCCAGAGAGCAGAAAATGTGAGGCTGAGTTCCTTCAATGATTGAATCTCGATAGCTCCGAGTCCTGCACGGTGATATTCCCACCGGGATTCCACCCCTGACCTGCTCCGTGGGGCTGCTCCTGCCTGGATCCCGAGCTGGGGCAGAGCTTTGGGGGGGTTTGGGCACAGGGGAGAGATGGGCACCCCACAGGGGGGGCACCCAAATCTGCTGCTGCTGCTGCTTGTACCTGCCCCAGGGAACTCCTGGAGTGGGGAGCACTCAGTGCCCTGACTTTTCCAGACTTTTCCAGAAGTTATCCCCTGGCAGGGACTGAAGGGCTCCAGGAGAGCTGGGGAGGGACTGGGGACAAGGGATGGAGGGACAGGACACAGGGAATGGATCCCAGTGCCAGAGGGCAGGGCTGGGTGGGAGATTGGGAATTGGGAATTGCTGTCTGGGAGGGTGGCTCAGGGCTGGGCTGGAATTGGCAGAGCAGCTGTGGCTGCCCCTGGATCCCTGGCAGTGCCCAAGGCCAGGCTGGACATTGGGGCTGGGAGCAGCCTGGGGCAGTGGGAGCTGTCCCTGGGAGTGGCACTGGGTGGGATTTAACCCATCCCAGCCCATTCTGCAATGATCATGTGATGATTTATCTCCCCTACTACTGCCTCATTTCCGGCTCAAATTCCCCCAAAATCACATATATTCAACCTCCTTCTCTAAGGAGACACTTCAGATTTTACCTGTTGGGGAATTATAAAGGAAGAACACTCAATGTTCATAAAAATAACAAAAATATTTCAGCACAACTGCATTTTAATCAGTGTGCCACACAATAAAAAGGAGGCACCAGGAGCGAGGCCTGCACTGTGCCAAGTGCTGTGCAAAGCACAAAGTGCTCAGAGCTCAGTGAAACACAGAGCACAGCATTCCTGTGAGAGCAATGGCAGGATTTGTCTTTACAAACAAACTGTGGGGCTGCTGGTAGATAAAACCAGCACTGAGAGAGAAAAGAAACAATGGGAAGGATTCCACTGATTGATGAATGGAAAAAGATGTTTGCCTTTACAAACATAGTGTAAGTCTGCTGATAAATGAAATTGGATATTGAAAGATGAAAGAAACAATGGGGAAAAAACATGAATTCCATAAAGAACTAAGAATTAAAAGGGGAGGATTATACATTAGAGGGGAATCTTAGATATTAAGTGTTCTGGGGAGTCTGTGCCTCTCAAGTACCTCAGGCAATGGGGAAAGAGAGAGGGAAATGCTGCCAGGAAATTGGGATAAAAAGGAAGCTGCATCCTCCAAAAATCTGAGAGACACCAGGGGAATGCCCCATGGCCTCTCCCTTTATTTGAATAAAGTAGAGACTCCTCTGTCTCCTTTTTGGACATCAACCTCTGGTGTTTGTGGATTCATTTTCCTGCCACCATCCCTCTCCACTCCCCCTCACTGCTCCTTCTCCTCACTGCCTTTCCTTCTGCCTCTCCTTCCTGGTGGCATTTGCATTTCTCCCCTGGCAGGACCTGTCTGTTCCCTTCTCTCCAGGAGGATCAGTGCAGCCCAGCCAGGCTGAGTTATTGCCTGTGACAGACATCATCTCAAAGGAGCTCAGCTTAACAATTCCTGGTTCTGCAGGGCGAGCAGGGCCAGCCTCACCTCTCCGTGCCCTGCAGAGCAGGAGGGATTCAGGCTCACAGTGCCATCTGCTCCCCTGGGGCACTGAGAGGTGACAGAGAGTCTCTGCCAGCACCCAGCGGTGCCTGCTCAGGCACTGCTCTGATCTCTGCTGTGCTTCCTCCGGGAAGGGTCACAATTGGGTCACAATTCCCAGCAGCTGTACTGACAAGTGCTCAGAGAGAGATTTTCCAGCTGTCTTGGCCCTGTTTATGGGAAGAAGTTACTTTCTCACAGGTGGAGCTGAGAACCAGAAGTTTATCCAAACCATCTCGTGTTTGGTGAACTCTCTCTCACAGGTGGTGTTTGGTGCACTTTGTTATTCCTGACTTGTGGCTCTGGAGCTGCCAATGGAGTCTGCTCTTCACACTGCTCCTGGCACTGCTGGGAGAAGCATTCACCTCTGGGAAGAAGAAGCTAAAGATCTCTTTGCCTTTGCTGGAATAAAAGGATCTTTACCTTCTGACGATTCTGAGAATGGAGTTTATTTTGTTATAATGGCCTAAACCAGGACTGAACTGCAACATCCCGGGGCCAGGTCAGGGTTGGAGTGTTGTCGTAAGCAGCTCACCACATCACAAAGTTCTTAATTCACGTCAGGAAATTATTGTCTCCTCAAGCATCAAAACTTTGAGCTGAATTTTCTCTTCATGGTCAATGACATATTTTATTGCATTTTGTGCAATGTGGAATCCCAGAATTGTTTGGGTTGGGAAGGACCTTAAATTCCATCCCATCCCCATCCCATCCCATCCCATCCCCATCCATCCCATCCATCCTCATCCCATCCCCATCCCATCCCATTCCCAATATCTGCTCTGATATCACACAGTTGTTCCTCTGTGCTACTGTTGTGCAACTGCCAAATTAAGAACTCTTTAATAATTCAGATTTATTACCTCTGGCTTCTCTTTACCAGACAGGAAAGATTCTCTAGGCAAGTAATTGGGTGTGAAGCCTAACTGAGCAGTATTTATTTCTCTTTAATTGCAGCTGAATGATTAGAAATGCTGTTCAGTCTGCTGTGCTCCCCTCTGCTCTGCACGATCTCGAACCATGACAGGTTGTTACACCCTCCTCAGGATAACGAGGCTCATCCTTATCTCCCCGACTCTTATTGCTATGCTCTCTTTTCTGAATCAATAACTTTGAGGTGTATTTGTTTGCAGACTTTTATGTCTTGCGAGTGATCTCTGTTTTTTTAACTTTAAATACCTAATTTTTAATGAGTCTAATGAGCAGGATGTGCAGTTTTCTACACAGACACACATAATTCAAATGTGCTGAAATGCCCTCCGGAATGGAAATGTGTTTTACAGACAGCCTAAAACCAGGATCTATTTCCTTCTGCTTTCATCAGAGAGAAATAATTTTCTATTTGACTGATAATTGACTCAACTGCCCAGAAATAGGACTTTCCAGAAATTGCTTAATTGAATCTTTTCTCTGTTGTTCTTAAGCATGAAAAAGCCACTTTCCTGTGAATCTGCACCAGCCAGTTGTGACCAAGTGCTGAGTGATTTATGTACCTGACCTTCCCTCTGAATCCGTGCCCTGAAGCCACCCTGGGCCTGGGAAGCTTCTCCCAGCTCCGTGGGTCTCCTCTCCTCTCCTCTCCTCTCCTCTCCTCTCCTCTCCCCATCCCACCCTGAACCCACACTGAGCCCGAGGCCAAGGGATCCGGAGTGGAGGCACCATCACGGAGCTGCTGGGATTCAGGAAGCTGCTGGGATTCAGGGAGCTGCTGGGATTCAGGGAGCTGCTGGATGAGTCCCTAGCAGCCCAAGGGATGAATCCCTAGCAGCCCAAGTGGAGGCACCATCAGGGAGCTGCTGGATGAATCCCTAGCAGCTCGTTAGCGGCTGCCTGTGACCCTGTGGATTCGCAGAGCCACAGCACAAAGCTGTGCACAATCAGCTCCTTCTCCTGCATTATTTATGGTTCCCCCCTCTCCCGGGAGCGAGGATGCTGAATGTGTCAGGCTGGCGCTTTGTAGGACACGAGAAGCGTTTTGTCATTGAAGATATTCTCACTCTCCTCCCCTTGAAGACGATCACACTGAGAGGAAAATTTGCAGTAGCAGGAGGACCTGTAGTGAGGATTGACTGAAGGAACGCAGGACACATCCCTGCACTCTGTGCAGAAATGAGATCCGTTCCGGATTCCCTGCCCTTGAAAGGACAGAGCTGGCAGCACCTCTTGCCTCCAAACTGACATTGAAAGGACCTTGATCCCTTCTACTGCAGCATTTCCTTCTCCCGTTCTGAGGAATTCCTGGTGTTCCAGGACGGTGCACGATGTCCCAGGGAGCACCTGGCACCACAGCCAGCTCCAGGTGGGCAGGGATGGGCTGGCACCTCCCAAACCTGGCAGTAAAGGTATTCCCATGCTCCCGAGCACTTCCCTGCTGGGAGCAGGATGAGAGCACACAGCCTCAGGATGCCCAGGGAGGTTTGGAGGTGTCCCAGGAATTCCAGGAGGTGGCACTCAGGGCTCTGGGCTGGGGACAAGGTGGGGTCAGGCACAGCTGGGACTCCATGGGCTGGGAGGGCTTTTCCAGCCTCAGGGATCCTGGGATCCTGGGACTCTGGGATTCCGGGATCCTGGGATTCTGGGATTCTGGGATCCTGTGATTCTGGGACTCTGGGATCCTNCTGGGATGCTGGGATCCTGGAATTCTGGGATTCCGGGATTCTGTGATCCTGGGATCCTGGGATCCTGGGATTCTGGGATTCTGGGATCCTGTGATTCTGGGACTCTGGGATCCTGGGATTCTGGGATTCTGGGATTCTGAACCAGCTGCTGTCCCAGCCCTCTCAGTGTATGGTGGAAGAGCCAAAAGGCTGCTCTTGCCTGGGTGGGAGATTGTTTAGTCATGGACTCTTTCCAGAGCCACAGGAATCACAAATGCTGCTCTGCTCTGTGGAAGAGCCATCAGAGGTGACCTGTGTGACACCTGGGGATGTCCCTGCTGCTCCAACCACAGTGGCACCAAACCCAGCCACATTCTGAAACTCATGGAATAAACTGAAAAAGAGCAGGGCTAGGCAGGATATTGGGAATTGGGAATTGCTGGCTGGGAGGGTGGCTCAGGGCTGGGCTGGAATTGGCAGAGCAGCTGTGGCTGCCCCTGGATCCCTGGCAGTGCCCAAGGCCAGGCTGGACACTGGGAGCAGCCTGGGGCAGTGGGAGGTGTCCCTGCCAGGGCAAAGCTCTTGTGAATCCTGGGAAGGACTCCAGCTGAAGTGGGAATTGCCCCCTGGCTCGGAGAGCAGCCAGCAGTGTCTCGGCAGTGACGTGTGGCACCAGTGGGAGCAGTGCCATGCCCAAGGCAAACATCTCCTTTTGTAAACGAAACTGAAAAATTGGGACGCTACAGAAAAGAACCAGAAAAGGATAATTTGGAGCCGAATGAAACGCCTGACAGTGTAAATCTGTAGAGCTCAGTTTACAAAAGTATCAGAAAAAGACCGTGGCATGACAGGATCATCATGACAAGCCTTCAAAGGAGGAAAATCCATTTCCTGGCCCAGTCCTTTCCCTGTCTGGGAAAGGCAGAGCAAGGAGCAGCTCCTGACAGCCAGCACGTGGATCCACCAGCAGAGCCAGCCTTGGATTGCCCCTCAGGGAAACCCTGGGAGGAAGAGCAGGACAAGAGCTGATCCCAATGGAATGAGGGTTTGTCCAACCCCAAATTTCTTGTCAGCACTCAAGAGGAACCCCAGAGGTGTCAGGAACACGAGGCAGAGTCCCCTGCTCCCTGTGTCACCCTGGAGATCCTGTCCCACCACCTGGACACTGCCTGGAGCCCGTGAGGAGCTCACAGAGCAGCCTGCCCAAGGTTCGCTCAGTAGAGTTCCCTTCTCCTGCCTGGAATACCCAATGTGGTTTTGGGGCTCATTTCCTCCACTTGGAGCAGGATGATGAGGACAAAGTGGTGCTGAAGCTTTTCCAGCCTGTGGCAGAGTCAGGAGGAGTCTGGCAGGCCAAGGAGGAGCAGGAGCCAAAAGGGGCTGAGAGCAAACCTTGGATGTGTCATTTTGGGGCAGTGCAGAGAAGGACAGGAAAATGATCATGGAGAACTGTCCTGGCACCTCGGGATGGATATTCCATATGGGAACACTGACCTGGAGCTGTCCTGGCCCCTCGGGATGGATATTCCATATGGGAACACTGACCTGGAACTGTCCTGGCACCTCGGGATGGATATTCCATATGGNCAGGATGGATATACCACATGGGAACACTGACCTGGAACTGTCCTGGCTCCTCGGGATTGATATTCCACACAGGAACACTGACCTGGAATTGTCCTGGCACCTCGGGATGGATATTCCACACAGGAACACTGACCTGGAATTGTCCTGGCACCCCAGGATGGATATTCCACACAGGAACACTGACCTGGAATTGTCCTGGCACCTCGGGATGGATATTCCACACAGGAACACCAACCTGGAACTGACCTGGCACCTCGGGATGGATATTCCACACAGGAACACTGACCTGGAACTGTCCTGGCACCTCGGGATGGATATTCCACACAGGAACACCAACCTGGAGCTGTCCTGGCCCCTCGGGATGATGCTCCACATCCTCTCCTCCTCCGGGAGGTGCCCAGCCCGGCCGGGGAAGGCTGGTAGCCATGGCAATGGCAAACGTGGCTAATCCCAGCCCTCAGAGCCTGAGGGGATGTGCTGTTCGGAGAGCTTTAAGGTGTGTGTAAGAAAGGCTTTTAAAAGCTGCTGGTCACTGAGTGCTGCCCTGGACCTGCCATTAATTGGTTTTCTGGTTAATTGCCTGGGTTTCTTGTTACCTTTTTGCCTTTGAAACCCTTTCTGGTCATCTCTGGCTATTTCTCAAGGAGCAGCTCTGTGACACAAGCGCTGCTCCCTCTTTGGCTCCCCTCTCCTCCAGTGCTCCGAGGCTGCCCCGTGCCCCCAGCCCCCTCCAGTGCTGCCCCCAGACCTGCCCTCAGACCCCCTCGGGGTTCCCTTTCCTCCCTCACCCATCTCCTTTCAGCAGCTTTGGGGGAACCTGCTTGTTAAAAACGAGGTTCACTCCTGGTGGATTTTTAAAAGGGTTTAATAAGGATAATAAAAAGGATAATAGGAGACAGAAATAAAGCACAGAGTTAATAGGGCCTGGTGCTTGGCACGATGCCAGGGGCACACCTTAGCTAACAAACCTCTTCTGTTCAATGCCCGAGTCTCAGACATATTCATAGATTTCTGTGCATCATTCAAATATTCCTTTTTTGGTATCTCTTTGGGTTCCAAGTCTCCCCTATCCGGTTATCCTGCGTTCCACTCCTGATCGATCCATTCTTCATTCCAGGCTCTGAGGCCTGTCCATGTTATCTTCAGCCAGACAGTCCAGGAATTTGGGGAATTTCCTTGCTCACCTTTGCTATCCTTAGTTTACTACATAAAGAAACATTCTACATATGATATAATCCTAAGACATCACACTACTTTTTAAAATGAAATATTTTCATACCACTTCATTTTCTTACATCACACATATGACATTCATTTTAATATTAGTGAAAAGCCAACAATACAATCTGCATTTATAACACTGCTCAAAGCCCTCAGGTGGATTACACCATCCAGGGACTCGTTCCCTTGCCTGGGAGCTCACTGAAATATTCAGATATTTCCCATAGATTGATTGCAAGCCATTGGCTTAAAATCACACTCACCGAGGCGGGAGAAGCTCTCCAGGACTCAAGTCCGAGCTCTGCCTGACTTCTGCAGGGATATTTTGCCAACTCTCTGTCCAGTTGCCCTCTGAGCAGCACAGGCTGGGTGTGATCTCTGCTGGCAGCCCTCCTTTGGGTCAGTTTGGGGTGTTCCAAGGTGAAACACTCCAACACCATAATTCTCTGTATTTCCCAAAGATTTGGGACCTTTAGCTGTCATTTATTGTCTCCCAGCTCTGTGGAGAACCAGATGCCTTTCAGTGAAAACCTCCACATTTTTATCTGTAGGTTGAGTAGTTCTTACTACAAGCCCTAAACTTCTGTCTCTAATATGAACCAGATTTTGGACCAAGAGAGGTGTTAAAATCAAGGCACTTCATTTGGAAAGCTATTTTTCATGGTAATTTCTGTTTGGTTCACTTTGAATCCTTTAGGCTGGACAATCCCTCTGGGGTGGAGTCCAGCCCTGCCCAGCCCAGGCCATCCTGCCCAGTGTCCCCAAGTGCCACCTGCACAGGGCTCTGCCATCCCCCAGGGTGGGAACTCCACCCCAGCCCTTTCCAGGAGGGGATTTTACCCAAACCTGGGCGCTCTGCAGGGTGTGAAAGAGTTAAACTCAGCCTCCAGATCTGCTGCAGACAGATCCCAGCTCCCAGAGCCAGCTCTGAGCGGGGATTACAGGGATATTTGTATTTATAACAGCTCCTGGGTGAAAACTGAATACTTTGTCATTTTTCCATCAAACTTCTAGTTATGTTTATTCTCCAACAGTAATGTTTTACTACAGCACAGATTTGCAGTTTCCCTGAGCTGGCTGCCTTTAACAGCCAGCATTTGCGTGAATTCCCTGCATCGACATCCATATTTTTATATATATAATAAAGCAAACCACTGAAGGATCATCTAAACTTTATTTACTGTGGCCGTGCTGCAGTATTGAGGTCTGCTGAAATCGTTAGGGCATTTTAATTGTGTTATCAGGGCACAGCCAAAGCAGCAGATCTCGTCTCCAAAGAACATGGACACAGATGAAACTGCTGAACATAACTTGAATATTTACTGAGTATTAAATCTGTTACAGGAGGGTTTTGACTGCTGATAATTTGCTTTAAAAAAATTAAAATTTGAAATTAACAACTGATGTCCTCTAGAAATGAATGCTTGGAACTCTTTATGGTTTTAGTTTGCTTTTGCCATGGGAAACATTGGTATTTCAATGGGAAACAATCTACTCCTTACTTGATTTCCCAGTTAATTTCGCAGTGAATCTCGGTGGTTGTGGCTCTGTTATTGTCCAAATGCCATTAAACCATCAGAGAGACTCCATTACAGAGCACAAATCTCCCTTCCTTCCTTCCTTCCT
>VZRF01015755.1:0-57429 GCA_013396875.1 Vireo altiloquus
GGAGGGAGGGAGGGAGGAGGGCGCTGCAGCTCCTCAATTATTCAGCGCTTCCCCTCCCCGCCTGCCGCATGTGACCGCCGGCAATACCCACGGGCCGTGCCGGCCCCGGGAGACCTCCCTGCGCGGGGCTGCCACCCCCATGGCCACCTCCCGTCCCAGCGAATCCTCTCTGCCTGTCCAAGTGTCCTGAGGGCTGCGGGTGGTTTCCCCCAAACTGTCTGGCCACTGAAAATAACACTCCTGGCTGTCTTCTCCAGCGCAGGGCTTTCCTCACCCCAGGGACAGAGCATGGGGAACCTCGTTTTTGTTTTCTCCTTGAGATGTACTATAAGATTTGGGTGCTAATGCTGTAATCCCGGAACAGGCAGAACTAGGACTAAAATAATGCCTCATGCATTGCAGCATGCTGTGCTGTCCAACCCTCTGCATGGCCCAGCTGGGAGGAGTTAGGTATCAGGTGCAGGATATATTTAATATTTTATATCCATAGCTACTTTAGAGGATATCTGGAATTCATGTTCAAGATTATTCCTCTTTGCAGTTTTGTTTCTCAGTTTTTGCTGTTTGGTTTGCTCTAGAAACCCCTCTCTGTATCTGTATTGCACTATTTTGACATCAAATCCAAAATGGGTTCATCTCCAGTGATACCTAGCAAGGATCCAGTTTCAGTGTCTGTTACACCTTCATTCTATAGCTTTTAAGAGGACCTATTCCCAAAGAAGAGTGTGTCTTGAGTGGAGAGAAAATTTCCTTCCTCCAAATACTGAAATATAAATGTCTGCTGATAAAAATTTAAGATGGGACCCTTCAGAGCAACCAGCTTGGTTCAGGAGACAATGTTTGCCTAACGTGAGTGACCCTGACAGGAGCTGCATCAATGGCAGTGACCTTCTGGGGAGGTACAGACTGTGACATTGCCCAGATGAACACGGACAGGGTGGGGGATGGACTAGGTAACCTTTAAAGGTCCCTTCCAGCCCAAACTATTCTGTGATTTCATATCCATGATCCTGTATTTGGCCACGATAGCAGACCACATGTCATCTCCAATTTCCTTTCCAGCCTTGACTTCTGTGGCAGTTTTTGTGTCTTTCCAGATGAGTGCCATAATCTTCCCAGTTTCTCACCGGACTCCTTCCTCTCTCCAGTTTAGCTTTACCTTTGTCTCTTCCCTCCCTCACAGAAGTCTCCTTGCAGTCCCTCTCTTCCCAAACAGGCACAGAAGAGATCTCTCCCAGGTTATTGCTGGCCAGCAGAAGGTGTCATCACAGGATGACAGGATGCTCTGTTCCCTTCCTGCCACTCTGACCAGCACATATCACATCAGCACAGAGCCAAAGTGCAGTCAGCTGATTCCTTTCCTCACAACCAGCAGTTTTGAAACCCTGTTTTTATTCTTTTCCTTATTCTTTGATTGCCTGAAAGCAACATTCCGAGCTGCAGCTGCTCTCCTGTCCTTGTCTGTGGTCCCCATGCTTCCCATTTGGTTGTTGTTTCTCTTCACATTCACTGGCTTCCCCCAGCTGCTTTTACTCAGTCCTTGGACACTGGATACAGATGTGGATGGCTGATATCAGGAGCTTCCTTCGGACTACACTTGTGCAAAGGAGAAAACCTTCTCCATTTGTTATTCCATCCTGTTTCCCATCACTGTATTCCAGCACTTTTAAGACCGTGGTGAAGTCCAGCTGACAGTACCACCTTTTTCGTGGTACCAAATCCTCTGTGCACGTAGAGCGTGTGAATAAAGGACATGGGCTGGTGTGTTTCTGAAAGAATTGGCACTGTGGCCAAGTTTTAGGGAGACTTAGCTATGTGTGTGGGTTCAGAATCATTTGATTCATATTTATTAACTGGAATACCAGAGCACAGGCAGTTTGATAGCAGCAGAGAGGGGTTTTGTGTCCTCTTAAAAATCTCTGCACAGTACTGTGATACCACCACCATCTTCCACCTTCCCTCTACTGCTCAGAGATCTCGCTCCAGAAGACTTTGCTGTTTAATAGCTTTCTAGACCCTGTTTTATCCCAGCCTTGATCTCCTTTTTATAAGTTTTCCTCTGTTTTATCCAGTGGCACCTGCTGTTATCTACGCACAAAAACCTGACACCACCTTGAGTAATAACTGCTGCAAGCGTTTGGTCAGAGGATAGCTTAAGCTCTTTCTCAGTAATCTTTACCCTGTTCTCATGAGTTTTGTAATTTCCAATCTTGAAGTTTTACAGCTACCCCTCTAATGGTTCTTTTCAGGTTGATCAAATGTAGATGAAGAACTGAATGAGGACGAGTTACTCTCTCAACAAGTCCCATCAGTGAGGTCACCCTCAGATTAAGGTGAAATTTTCCATAACAGCCAGGCACATGATGATACATTTGTGGCAGAATTTCTTCTGTCCTCAGGCACTGTCCAATTTCTAGACCAAACTAATTTCTTCCCACTTTTCTGTAGCAAGTGGCCATCTGACTGGTCATTTAAATACTTAATCCTGTTTTGAATTTGACCAAGGCCTTGGCCTCAATAACGCCTTGTAGTAGGGATCTCCACCAGCTGCTATGTGGAGCTATTATCTTGGCTATTTTTTTTTAGTTATCTTGGCTATTTTCCTTATCAGCATCAAACTTGGCTATTGCAATTTTGTGGGATAAAATTTTCTTTTTTGGGTAATGTAATTACAGAGAGAGAAGAAGCCAGCAAAAGCTGCCCTATTGACTTTCTTTCTTACTTTTATTAGAATGTTTGTTTACCTCTCATAATCCCCTCACACTTGTCTCATCCGTGACTAATTAATCATGCCATTTAAATACCACAGTTCCTGCTTTTCTGCGTTATCCCTCTGTCTACACAGCTTTGTATTAAAACAGTCAATATCTCTTGGCCTGCTGACTCCTAGATTCTTCTAGGGCTTCCAACATCCTCACCTTATGGGCTGTCTTTCCCTCCGTGAAATCTCCTCAGAGAGGAAGGGACCATCCCCAACTCCATTAGTTTGATGAGTTTTCCTCAGTGCTGTTTCTCAAAATGTTTTAACGTCATGGAAACTGACTAATGGAATGCTCAAGACAACCAACTTGGGTTCCCCTTGGATTTATGTCAGGGTCCCGATGTGTGTGCTTGGTCACTTCATGATATTTTTGTTGATTTTACAAAAGTGCACTGATTTGGGTTATGTTTCCAGAGGAAAAAAAGTATCTGAAACTCAGAGGGAGAAGCTGCAGCACCTTTCTTGTGCCATTTGTGTGTCCATGTGTGCCATCCCTCCAGCAGCCTCTCTTAGACGAGCAGGGCTGAAGGCACAGCACATCACACTCCTGTCATTTAGTGAAGGTGGTTGGAGAGTGTCAGCTGTCAGGAACGACTGGTATTTCATAGAAAATCACTTCTGTCTGCAAGCACCTAGCTGCACAGGGACATCATAGCAAGCAGCCACCGGGATGTAGTGATGGGAGCTGGTTACTCCTCCACACACTTGCTCTGCATGTCCAATGGCTCGTGTCCGTGGCTCTGACAAGTGTTCTCTCTTTCCTTTGGTCTGTAGCACCACAAATCATGTCCCAGAACAGCAGTAGCTCCCAGATGTCCATTGCAAAGTTCAGCTGACAGTGTCTCTGAGCAGAGACCAGGGGGAGCCCTGCAGAAGTACTGGTATTTTTAGAAATATTGCCAGGATGCTTGGCCTCTCTTTTTCTTCCTTGTGCATCAGCTGGAACCTCAGTGAGTACCTATAGGGGTCAGAGTGATGGAGGCATCCATGCAGGAGGATAAAAAGAGGGATTAATCTTGCTGTCTCATCTGATGATATCACAATGAATACCAGCATGAGGAAGAACAGTCCTGTCATTAAAGCCCTGACTCGAGACTTATAAAAACTCACTTGAGCTCTGCAACAGGAGTCCTGGGTGAGCTTCAGAGTTCTTTGCATCCCAGTGGCATGAAATGACATTGGAAATGTTGCCCAGTCTCAGGGAATGAGTTGGCTGCACAGGCTGTAATTTCTTTGGGTAAGGGATTGCCTCTAAATGTTTTATGGGATCCTGACCTCAGTGGGGCAGTCCAGCTGGACAGTGCAATTAGCTGGGCAGGTGAAAGAAAGTACCTGGAGAGGTGAGTTGGGCCTCCCTGACCCCATGAACTCTTACCCTCATGCATGGGGACTGCAGCCCTGACACTGCTGGGCAGGGGACAAGCCCAGCACTCACAGGGTACCCTCTTCATTATTTAATGGTCTGTGGTGGAACTGGCCAAGAGTTTAATTTATGCTTAAGGCAATGGAAAGGATTATTCTGGGGTTATTCTGCATTGCCAAGAGGCATCTTGGACAGGTTGAAAGGAAACATCCACATGGATGTTTCTCATAAACACGTATCGGGTGCTTCCCTCTGCATCAGAGGAAAACCTCAGTGGCACGTGGGCACAAACAGAAACAGGGATAAAGTCCCAGCAGAGCACACCCTGAGTGTATTTTGCCATTTGATGTTATCCAGCTAAAATTTCTCCCAGCTCCTTCCTTTCTTGCTCTGTATCATCCATGCCAGGTTGAGCAGAGAAGATGGGTTGTGCATCCGTCAGACACATTTGCTGTTCAGAGACATATGGGGTGATGGGGCATTAAACAAATCCCTTTCAAATCCAAGCCTCTCTCCAGCACGAATTGTGGCCTCTCCCCTGGCTGGAGGCTGCCACTGGTGCGTGCAAAAGAAGTGATGTCCTTTGGCTGTGCCACCACCATCCCCAGCGGGGAGCTCCTGGCACTGAGACAGCAGCGTTAACCTCGGCCGTGGACACGCAAAGAACTGTGCGATGGGGCTGGGGCTGCGTGGAGTGGGGACACCTGTGGGGACACCCCACCCTGGGGACTCACAGTGCCCACTGGGGCTGTCCTTCCTGCACTGGGACAGGGGCTGCAGACGTGCCTTGGGGGGAGGCTGGGATAAAGCAGCTGCCAGTGAGAGGGGATTAAATGATTCAGTGCTTGGAGGCTGCTGCCTTATTTAAAGGACCACACACTATTTTTCTTATTCAGAAAAGTCTGCTCTCAATAACCAAATGAGACAGAAGTCTTATTTTTGTTGCCTTCTCAGCTTCTTCATATCACGGTTTAATATGAATGTTTTGGGCCACTGTGAAGCCACTAAGTGGAACCTGTTCATCCAGGTCTCACCATGTATGCTGTGATGATTATGGATTAATCAAGGGATACTTGATCGGTTCCTGCTGTCCTGCAGGTGGGTTTAGCTCATCTGGATTTTGATTAAAGCCACAAGGTAAAGCTGGCAGTAGGATTTGGTCTTAGTTGTCTGTTCTGAGAGTAACAGATAAAGTAACAGCACAACGATGGTATCAGTGCAGGGGCATTTAGTGGATGTGTTGGCAGATCATACACAGGATGTGACTCTGGATATAGAGTTGTCACAGGACAACATCTCTGTGCTAGGCATGAGTGTGGCTCCCCTTGGATGCTCCCCAGAAAAGCAGCACTTACTTGATGTCTTTTCAGCCCCCCAGAGCATACCAGTCATGTTGAGTTTGATGGGATGTGCCACATGGAGCCTGTACCTGCTGACACTGACTCATCTGGTGGTTCAGTGTGGTGGGTCCTGGTGTTTGTCACCCGTCACGTGCCCTGTAAAGAGGTGCCTCTGAAGCTGAGAGGATTGCTTGGCTTAGCTGGTTGCTCATCTCAGAGTATCTAAAGCTGTGGTTCTAGCAGGAGCCATGCTGGGCTGCTTTTAGGCAGAAACTCACTCTTATCAGTGAAGAGCTTGGAGATCTTATTTTTGATTTGCTACAGGAGCAGGTGCTGTAAACGATTTTGTTAACACTGTGGGAATTCCTTGGGGATGAGACTTTAGCAAGGGGACACACAACCTGGTTCAGCTGCAATGAGCAGGAGGGGGCAGGGAAGACGTGTTGCCACAGGGCTTACTCATAGAATCACAGAGAAGTCTGGATTGGAAGAGACCTTAAACACCATCTCATTCCAACCTCCTGCCATGTTCAGGAACACCTTCCACCAGACCAGGTTGCTCCAAGCCCCATCCAGCTTGGTCTTGAACAATTCTGGGGAGTTCTGGGAGGCTGCTGAGGGCTGACTTGCTCTGCTGTGGTGCTGCACACACCAGACAGTGTTTGATCACCATAGTTTTCCCCTGCTGCCTCTCATGGCCCCCACCTTGAATTAATTTCAGTTCCTCATCACCTGTACCTTGTTTTAGATGGCTGGGAGAGCCAGGTTCTTGGTGGGCAGTGCTGCACCAAGGGCTGGGAAGCGCCCATGAGCTGCTCGTCCCCAATGTGACACACTATGGTGACAGGTCCAGCTTAGTCTCAGCTGGGCTGTCCATGCACAGGAGAAGCTGTTTGTGTTATCCTCAGTAACAGCAGTGTTACCCACAGTATTTCTTCTGGGTTCATACACAAAAGATTACTCACTACTGCTGAGAATGCTAGGCTAAATCAGTGGTCTGCAGAGTATTTCAGCATTTGCTTGCCAAATTTTACCCAGAGACTGAACTGTTCCTGCTTGCATACAAAATAAAACAAAACATTTTTTTTCTGGGAAAGGAAAAAAGAAAGATATGTGAATGCTTCCTGAGTGTGATAGCTGGCTGTGTGATTTATCCATCTTGCTAATAATAATGGACAGGGCTTTGCCCATCCCAGGGTTTGATGAGAGGCTGCTGTTTGCGTGAGTGCATTTGCTTTGCATGCAAATAAGAGGGTTTATTGTCTGTTGTTTGTTTTTCACAAAAGTGCAGCTTTTTGCGAGTCCAGAATAACTGCTGCTGTCCCAGGAGCAGGCCTTGCAGGACAGGGAAGGTTTATAAACCTCCCAGGGTTTGAAGCTCAGTAGCATCAGCTGTTCAGCCGGAGAGCACTGCACATCTGCTCTGAAACCGACAGCACTGCAGAACAAAAGAGGATGATATTGATCTGATAGTTTGTTGTCATTGACTTTTCTATAGATCTACTCTTCCCCGATGATTTCTTACTGCTAAAGTCAAAGGCCAGTGCTGGGAAGGGTCAGCACTGAAGGCAAAAGCCTTATCCAGATGTGCACCACAGTGCAGTTTTCCTTGGACTAAACACAACTTCTCAGTTGAAGCTCAGCCGAGATATTTCAGCTGGGTCATTCCAGGTCTGTTCAACCTGATTTTGCATGTCAGCTGAAGGACGAGGAGCCAAAGCCTACACCTCTGAAGTCACCGTGGATTTAATATCGTAATGCAGCCTTGGCCGAGTGCTGCTTGAAAGAGCAGAGTGGTATGGATTGAATTACCTGCAGCATATTAGTGGAAATCTCCTATTCAAGACCCGCAGGGGCTGGTGCAGCTCAGCTTTCCGGGGAGGTTGATAAGATCGTGGCCTGGGGTAGCATAGTTTTAGGTTTTAGTTTGGCATTCATTATATCATTATCAGCGATCAGGGTCCTGGCTCTCTTTCGAGCAGCGGATGGGATCTCAGCTGTGTGGCTGCCCAATCCCCTGGCTTTGGTGCCATGACTTGCCATGTGTCAGGTCCCTGGCACAGGTCCCATGACCTGGGCTCCCATCCTTTACTCACCTTTTGTTGATACACGGGGAGGTGCTGCCTGCACCCCAAAGAAGCTTTAAAACTAAAGCAAAAGAGGGAGTGTGTGCCAGATGGCTTCTCTAGAAAACAAAGACTGGACTTTCAACAGTTTGTGTGTCTTCTGGTAACTTAAAATAGCTCCTTTCTGTTTGTTGAGGCAAATAAGACAAGACATTAATATGCGCATCCCAGCAGTAAATAGGTTTCAAGCAAGATTCTGTAGTGCTGGGGGAGGATATTAGGACAGCGTGTTTTTCATCATTGATGTGCCAGCTAGCATGCAAAAGACTCACAGTAAAGGGAAAGGACTGGAAAACTGAGTAAAAACAAGTTTTTCACAGAAAAAAACCTGTCAATCCAGAATGTAAAGCAAATACTGGGTTTTTTTCTTGTTCCATGAGATGTAATGCTAAAAGTACATGTTTTGATGAATTGGCTCTGGAGTGGGCCAGGTATAGACACAATATATCTCTCGAAATCAGGTGGAATTGTCACAAATAAAATGCTGCTTGCATTGACCCATTCTGCTGCTTTTTTTTTTTTTTTTTAATTTATTGTTATTTTCCTGGCCCTTGACGTTGCGCATTTATAAAAACAGGCTTTTAGAAACTACGCCTCATGGAAAAATCCACTGGGCTCTTCCACAGAGGAGTTAATGGCTTTTATGAAAAGATTTACCTAATGTGAGGTGATGTTTTCAGTCTCACAAAACCAGCACTGAGCAGAGCTGGAAACGAGAGCTGAAGCAGGGGCTAGTGCCATCTCTTCTGTGCAGGACACAAGGGAAAAGGAAGGGGTTCGCTTTGTTTCTTGCTTTTGGGTATGGTAAAGTTGATTTCAGTAAAAAAACAGGAGGAGTGAATAAACAATTTCTTAATGTATCCAGTCAGCAAGAGAGAAACAACCACATCAATTAGACAAACCAGATTAATGCTCAGGGTGTGTCCTCGCTGCCCACATAAAGCATCGACAGCCCGGCTTCTGCTCAAACACACCCTGATAAACCCAGGCAATGGCTGATCTATATTTACCTTCTTGATTTATGAGAACAGAGACCAGCAGGGACTCTGAAGCATAGGATTCAGTCATGTTTCTCCTGGCTTACACAGCTCCTGGTTAGGAAAGGCCGCCTGTTGCAGTCAGGGGAGGGGGCAAGGGAAAGCCCTGCCCTCCCACCCCCTCTCCAGCTCCTTGAGAGGGATGTGAATCCTCAGTGGTCCTCACCCCCAAGGGATGGAGAAGGCATTTACATCCTGAATCCACTGTTGTCTCATGTGGGTGCTGTGTTTGACTTGCTCTGTGAAAAACACAGAATTTGAGCTGCATTTTGATGACCTGCATCGAACCATGAGCCAGAGCTCTGGGCTCACTGCTGTGCTGCAGGCCAAGGGGATGTGCCACAGCTCCATGGCCTCTCTGGGGACAACAGGGACCCCAGGTCCTCCAGCCTGGCTGAGGGCTCGTCAGAGTGAGCAAATCTAACGAGAGGTAGCTGTTAACAAAGCAAGAGCATGGGAAAACCAGCAGAAAAACCTAAGCAGCAGAGGAATCACGGAGCACTAAAAAGGGAAGGAGGACAAACCCTCTGTACAGAGTTCATCATTGTCATCTTTCACATTCGCAGCATCACAACTAATTAAAAAATGCTAATGCTTCAGTGTTTTCCCACTAGCCTAATAAAAAAATGTTTTTAATTCCCATTTCTTATTTCCATTCCATTTGTGCTGGCCCTGGGCTGACGGGTGCAGTGCTGAGAACAGGGAATGGCCTCTGAATCTTTCCCACTGGGAAGGATCAAGAAGAGGGACCAGGGACAAAGCTGCTCTGTGCTTCTTGGAAATGGTAACCAGTGGCTGCTGACCCAGAAGCTGCTCCTGTATGGTGGCACTGGTCACACAGGGGTCAGTGGGGATCTGCCTGCACAGGAGCAGCCCCACAGCAGGAGGAACACCAACAGCAGAGAAAGGGATTAGACCCAGGATCTATGCTTTAAGGAGAAATTTACCTTGTTCTTCTGTTAACAACTTTGTTGTGCTGCTACAGGATTATTTCTAGTTTGAGATCTGAATGGAGACTTGGCCTCTAATTTTAGCATTAGGGAATTTCCTGAGGTGTTTTTATTACAGAAATAGGAGCAAGAAAAGTTGTGCATAATGAAATTTTGCTGTAGGACAGCACATATCATAGTGTGAAGCAGTTATTTAATCACCACCACCCCACACTAATGTGTGTATAAACAGGCTTCACCCAGCTTGAATTCCCACTTTCCAATTCACTGGGGAGCATGAGCTGCCTGATGCCCTGTGCCACACATGGTGCCTCACCCCACCAGTTCCTTAAATTCATTACAGATGGACACGCCTGCTGGCAATTTTTTTTCCTTTTGTGCCCACACCAAATCACAAAGTCAATTTATCCTGGGGCTTTTATGGAGTTTCTTTAGCACACAGAAGGGGACTCAGGAAGTCGTGGTTTGCTGGGTATTCCATTCTTTCTAATGCAGATTCTGGAAATAGCAGTCTAGGAGTGTAATATCCCTTTTCCTGCTGGGCATTGGTCTGGAGGTGTGCTGTGCTTCAACAGAGCTGCTGTGGAGCATCACTGGCCACTGCTGGGTGACTTATCCCTTGTCTGTCTCCACCAGCTGGTCCTTGGAAAGGTGGATAATGAACAAGGCGCATTGGCTTTGACAAAATGTGTGTTTTCCTTTTTATTTTTCTAAGCAAGAAACCCCGGTGATTTGTTGACACAGAACAAGTAACAGTTCATTTGCGACTCCCCAAATGAAGCTAAATTATTCTGAATAAATTAAACATTAAAACAGCATCTGAGCAAACCCAGTCTCCTGATGGAGTTTAGTCCTACTTGGAAAGACAGATGTTCAGCCTCAAAGATAACCAATTTATTGTGAGGGTGGGGATCTACCCACCCTCACAATTCCTATCTGTAGGACTTATCCAAGTCTATCCTCCTTTTTTTTCTGGCTTTTCCCTAAACTTGCAAGGTATTATTTCCTGCTGGCAGTTGGATTGTCTGAGTATTTCGCAGTCAGAGCAGGCTCACAAGTGGAATACTACCAGTCAGTCTCGTCACACAGCATCACGGCAGCTCGGCCCTGGGCTGATGAAAACAGATGAGCACTTAAATTGAAAAGTCGTTTGACATTGTGCAGTTAAAGGAAATGTTCTTCCTTATGATAATTAATGATTCTTGGCGGCGAGGGGGGCAGGGGATGGGCAGCCCAGGGTGCTGCTGGCCAGGGAGGTGAGCAGGCAGGGGAACATATCTACTGGTTCCTCTCTGCAGGAAAAGCAGTGGATATCTGTGGGAAGGAAAGAAATGCTGCCCAACAGTGAAGCAGAAATCTAGAGCCGCTTTAGCAGTCTCCAAGGAAATCTGTGATTTTGCCTCTGGTAGGAAGGATCACCGGGTAATACACGGCTGCCAGCGGGTGCCAAGTAGCCAAATCTGACAGCGGAGATGTGCTTAAATCAGAGCTGAAATTGCCTGCTTGTTCTGCTTTATTGGTGCCCTTCCCCGACTTTTTCCCCTGTTGAGGTTGTAATTTCTGTCAAAATGTAACTGCAGAGCTCTGCATTTTAATCCAGAGTAATTACAGTCCTCGGGAACTCGGTCATCCCCTGCATCAGCCATCATCCCTGTCCCCCCTGCCCGGGCAGAAGCAGACTGAAGAGCTGTCACAGAAGGCCACTGGAAGGGGAGGTCTTGTTCTCCTCAGAGGCCTTTCTTGTCCCCCCCTGCTGTCATTTTCAGAGCTCTGATTCGAGGTTCAGCTGCCAGAGGGACAACCTCCTCCTCAGCATTGCCTGCCGGGGCAGGGCGGGACAGGAGAGCCACCCCACAGCCACCTTCACAGCGGCCGTGACTCAGCCTGGCGTTCGGGGGCTCTTTGTTTGCTTCGGAGGAGGATGAGCCACAGGAGGCAGAGGCTCAGCTGGCAGGAATCAGCTGATGGCCTCACAAGTCGGCTCAGCTGGGCTGATTCACGCTGGTGGAGGGTCCTACCCACAGCCATCCCACCCAGCCACCGCCCGGCAGCTGATCTGAGAGGTGCAATTACCAAGGCAATTGTGATGGAGATAAATGGAGAGAAGAATAAAAAAAAAAAAAAAAACCTAAAACAAAACAGAAAAAAGATTAAAAAATCTTCCTGTTCCATTTAAAGATCTGGGGAAAACACTTTTCTTATAGTAGTTCTCAGTGTACCCCCAGTAGGATGTCTGGTGTCCTTCTTGTCCAGCCGTGTGGGCCTGAGAGGGCTTGCAGCAAGTTTATTCTTCTGTTCTTCAGTTCGAAATATCTTGCATTAGAGGAAGAAAATGCTGTCTATGGAACTTAGTTTCTTTTTAAGGATTAAGGATGAGGATGGCAGCCAGAATATGGAGAATACCTAGTAAAAATAGTATTTCCAGCAGCTGTTTTGAGGAAGATTCCTACTTTTATTTATTTTATCCATGCGTCACTGTTGCTTTCCAATTCCTTCAATGTATTTAGTCCACACACTTGTCAATTTTTCTTGCTCTTTCAACTGGGTTCTGTGTTCTCCTTCCCATCCTCTAAATCACGTCAGTTTGCTGCATCCCACAGATGATGCAGCTCAGAGTCAATAATCCTCTCCTGGAGAAATTGCTTCTGACGGGCTGGAGACCCGAGTGAACTAAAGACACCTACAGAGTGATGTGTTTTCCTCTGGGCTCAGAGCACCCATCTGTATAGGAGATGGGATGTGACTCAGAAGGCAGCTCTCAAATGAGCTGTCCAAGAACTGGCAGCAATTAAAAATGCTCTTTTTTTTTTGGTACTAATTGAGAAGCAGAATTTCCTTTGCCTTTGTGTCAAGTTGGTTGTTAAATGTGCTGTTTGGTGCTGATGGCAAACAGTCTCAGTCCTGTTGTCCTCCTAAACTGAAAACCAAGAGATTCTTACATGAAGGAAGTGCAAGGACAGAGTAGAACCATTGAAAAATATCAGTGTGGTTACAACAGGTTGCAATCTTTCTGTAATATGGGATACAAAACAGCTTCATAGATACCTACTACTGGTGGTAACTCTTGTCACCCATCTACCCAAAGAACCTTATGTAACAACTGTGTTGTTTATAGAACAGGCTGCAAAAGGGCACCTCTTTAAACCAAAATAAGTCAATTTATCATCGTGATAAACATTCCTATTTGGTTGTGGACAGTAGATGTGCACCAACCCAAACTTTTTCATAATAACAATACTAAAGATGGAAAAGAATGTTTTAGAAAAGATGAATTTTAACTGTTACTCAGGTTTTGATTGAAGACTTTTGTGGTAGCCACAAAAAGAATGTTGCAAGCAAAACTGCTGGCATTTGGAGGAAGGACAAAAGTTAAAATACATGGCAGAGAGTGAATAAAAACAAACCAGTGCGGTCTTGCTGTCAAGAGTTCATTGCACACAGGAGAGAACCTGTGGCAAATGAAGCACTTTGCTGGCAGAGTCTTCTTGTTGAGTCTGAAAATTCCTGTTCAAATCTCAGAAAAATCAAGGAGCCCCCATTGAGTTCCTTGACCTTGGGATTAGGCAGGATGTAAAATAAGGAGGGCACAGGCAGCGATAACTTGTTTTGAAAAAGTTATGCAAATTATGTTAAAATACACGGTTTAAAATATTAGTTCTGGCAGAGAGATTGCTGGAGTTTCGGTCAAGGGGAACAAATATTTAGTGAATTAAAAAGTCAGGAGCTGGCTCTGTAACGATTGCTTTGTAAGCAAATGTTCGCTTTTGTGGTTGGCGTGAAATGTGCTGGGGAAGGGATCCAGCTCAACAATGTTCCCAGGGCAGACATTGCCATCATCAAATCCATCTGAAGGGATGGCTCAAGTTTGAACTTTTGTTGGCGCTCAGGAACCTGACAAAGATTTACCAACTCTTTCATCCTTTTCTTTATAGATGGGGATCTTCCCAGAACAGAACTGTGGTCCTTTGTAAATGTAGGAGAAAAACTGATCAGAGTCCCCTCTATGCCAGTCCAGCACCACTGTGAGCAAGAGTTAACTTGTATTTTAAAATTAAAAGTCATACCTAGTCCAAGAAGTACATTTTATTTTTCCAGAAGCTCTCTGTTTTTTTTTTTTTTAATGCTGGAAATACACATGTATTTGTTGCTTTCAAGACAAAGTCTAGAGTATATAGTAAGATTTATTTGGTTATTTATCTGGTACATCTACACTGCTATTATTTATTATGGCTTTGTCTCCAGAGGAAAAAGGAGACTATAGACTACAAAGAGGAGCTGGCAAAGAGAAGTCAGTTTTTGGCAGTGCAAATAATCCTTAATAGCAAGGAGAAATTTATAACATTTAAAAAATAAAAGATGGCTAGACAGTGGTAATTTCCTCTGTGTGGAAGGGCAGCATTGTTTTGGTTTTAATTCTCTTCTTAGCTTCAACATTTTCAGAATATTGAATAGTTTCTTTTATTTTCTTGAAACTAATTTAATTCCTGGTCTCCCACCTGAGCATCTAGTGGATGAACCAAAAGAAGGAGAGGTCTGAACAGTGAGGGTAAGATATATCCTAAAAATGTGTGAAATGCCTTTTGGGCATGCAAAATCATTACCTGGATCTGAATGCAGGTTTTCTACTGCCTCACGGGAGGCTGATCCACGGAAGTCATGTGGTCCAGATGGATTAAACTTCAGCCAAACAGTGGGCAGAAATGAAGGAAAGAGAAGCAACAAGTACAGATAGTAATGAAAAAAAAAATGTTTGGGTTTATTTAATTATCGCATTGCTTGATGAATCTGACAAAGTGGCATTTTGACATCTGTGCTTGCTTTTCCCCCAAACTAAACATACCTGTTCCCTGCCTGCAGCTGCCAGGGAGTTCCAGGCCTTTTCCAGTAGTCAAAGCAATCAGAGCTTTCCGTCAATATTAGCCAGGAACAGGTGGCTGACCAAAATTTTGCTCTGGGGATGGCACAACACTTCTGAAGTCTGAACCTGACTCCGGACCTTCAGATCTGTGCCACCATCTTCATAACAACCCACCCTCATGATGACCTTTTTACCCAGGGGCATTTGGAGATGAACTTGTGGAGGGNCGCCTTTTGGGCATGCAAAATCATGACCTGGATCTGAATGCAGATTTTCCACATGGGAGGCTGATCCATGGAAGTCATGTGGTCCAGGTGGATTAAACTTCAGCCAAAGAGTGGGCAGAAATGAAGGAGAGAGAAGCAACAAGTACAGATAGTAATGAAAAAAAAAATGTTTGGGTTTATTTAATTATCGCATTGCTTGATGAATCTGACAAAGTGGCATTTTGACATCTGTGCTTGCTTTTCCCCCAAACTAAACATACCTGTTCCCTGCCTGCAGCTGCCAGGGAGTTCCAGGCCTTTTCCAGTAGTCAAAGCAATCAGAGCTTTCCGTCAATATTAGCCAGGAACAGGTGGCTGACCAAAATTTTGCTCTGGGGATGGCACAACACTTCTGAAGTCTGAACCTGACTCCGGACCTTCAGATCTGTGCCACCATCTTCATAACAACCCACCCTCATGATGACCTTTTTACCCAGGGGCATTTGGAGATGAACTTGTGGAGGGACATTGATATACTGAGATCCTCTGGTCCTTAGAACAGCTACAAGGAAAGCAAAATAGACATTAAAGGTTTTACTTCTGTTGTAAAATTATTGAAATTACATTGGAGTGGGAGGGATTAGTCTTACAGTGCTGAAGAACACTGAATTTGATTAGTCCCTGCTCTGCTTTTTTTTTGGCTCAGAAAATACCTATTTCTTGTGCAGAAACAATTTATTTGCAATGTGCAGTAGCAGAGCACTGGGATGTGCTCTGTCCCCATTTTGTGTTATGGA
The DNA here is from genome assembly GCA_013396875.1 of Vireo altiloquus. NCBI lineage: Eukaryota > Metazoa > Chordata > Aves > Passeriformes > Vireonidae > Vireo > Vireo altiloquus. The sequence continues at coordinate 15,439 of VZRF01015755.1, forward strand.
GAAAAACTTTGTTGCTTTTTCTTGGATATTTAACTTTCACCTTCCTCTGTGATTTTTGCCACCTGAACATTTCTCATTTCTGTGTTTTTCAGCTGAACATTTCTCATTTTGCACAGGCAGATAGTGATAGGACAAGGGGGAATGGTTTTAAACTAAAAGAGGAGAGATTTAGATTAGATGTTAGGAAGAAATTCCTTATTCAGAGTGTGGTGAGGCCCTGCCACAGGTTGCCCAGGGAAGCTGTGGATGCTCCATTCCTGGAAGTGTCCAAACAACCTGGGATAGTGGAAGGTGTCCACGGCAGGGGGTGGAAAGAGATGAGCTTTAAGGTCCCTTCCAACCCAAAGCATTCCATGATTGCTGTATTAGAAGGGGATCAGTGGCCTCATCTCGCAGACAAAGGGCAGTTCCTGACTCTGCCCTGGCACTGAGGGGACCTCACCGTGCTCCAGCAGTGACTCCAGGTGAGGTGAGGAGTCACAGGGGATTGACCCTGTTCCTTCCCAAAAGGTCAGGGCAAGTGGGGACTGAGACAAAGCCAGCTTGGCGAGAGTCTGCTCCGTTTAACTGTGGGAAGATGTGAAGGGTGAGCTCGTCCATCACTGCTCTCAAGAGCAAAATATAACTATACAGGATTTCTCCTGGAGATATTGCTAAGCTGAGAACCCATCAGTCACCCACAGTCTCTCCCTGCAGTTATTTTTCTTCTATTGAGTGCACAAAAAAAAGAAGAAAAATTTCTGTCTTTCTTGTCTAGTGCAATTGCTTTACTTCCCATCCCTGTTCAGTCCTGTGCTCAATGAATTCCTCAGGCTGTCAGGGCTGTGCTGAGTCTCCTCCTGCAAGTAAAGGGGCCCTGCTGGGTAGTACTGGAGATGAAGTCTCATATGTAACCACAGGTTTGGAACAGGAGGGCTGGGTAATGTTTTTCCGGGATGACTATGAGCAAAAAGTCGATGTGCTCGTCATAATCTTTATGGGAGTAACTGTAAATGCAAAAGGACTGTAGGGCAGTAGAAACCAAAAAATGTTTATGGAGTGGCCAGAAGTGAGGTAGGGGGTTTGCAGATGGGCAAGTATCAGTGATATCTGAGTGCTGGAAAGCTACACAGGACTGGCAGATGGCAGAAGGCATTTTACAAAACATTTTGCTGTCCTAATCACTCTCCTTGCAGTCCATTGGACTCTGGTCAGAGACACTTTTGGGGCATAGCCTTAACATTCTGAAATAATAATACAAATTTACTGACAGTAATAGTGTTATCAAAAGTAGCCAATACTTTACTTTTGAGCTGTTAGGATGGAATGTTTGACTGCCTTGCTTTCTTCACCTGGGGTTCTGATTTTTCCTGACTTACGGTGCAGTTATTTATTTTCTTTATTTTTCTTTTTCAATTTTACATCGTAACAGACCTGACTGATGTCAATGGAAAATATCCCAGGACTTGCAAGCAAGGCCAGCCCTGGCCAGAGCTCTGCTGATGCCTGGGAGGACCAGCCTCCTCCAGCCCCTGGCCCACTTTGTGCCCACAAAAAGCTGTTGTAGAGTGTAACAGCACCATGCTGTGCTGTGCTAGGACTGTTCTGGAGGGTGGTAATATAACTCTGAGTTTCTATGAGAGGATTGAAGGACTCTAAAGCACTTAAAATAGGTGAAGGAGGAGAGAATAAACCTTTTCCTCATAACTAACAGCCTCAGCATGGGGTCACAAATTATTACTCATGTTTCGCCCAGCCCACTCCTCCATAATGCCTTTTTCTTTTCTTCCCTCTTTGATTTTGAAAAGAACTGGGTGTAGATGAGATTCTAATTTCAATGATAAAGTTGCAGCACACACTGTGTGATCCTGTGGTGGTGTCTGGGGGTGAGGGATTGAACTTCTTCTCTTCATGCCCCAGCAAGAGCGTTGCCTTTGCTGCTGAGAGCATGGGGAAACGGCATGTCAGCTTCAGTAAATTCAGATTTGGGTCCCTTGTTACCCCAGACTACCATGGATGCTTCCCTGTCTCCATCTTTTGAGCTGTCAGCCTCCTTGTACATTTTCCTTTGTCAGCCTTCCCAGTCCCTGTGGGATGTGCAGCGCTGTGCCACGTACAGGGCACATCCCATGGGCTGTGTGGGAGGGCAGTGAACACACATGAAGCCATGGATGAGCATTTAGTGCATCTGCACACAATTTCCAGCTTCTCTGCTCAGCCTGCTGCAGACGTGTTTCCAGGTTAAATATCTCTGGGAGCTGGGAAACAGCTCAGCATCCAAGAAAAATCCAATTGACTGTACAATAGCCTGGAAATTGTTCTTTGATCAAGTAGCACTTTCATATCATCTTAAACAGTGTAGAAACCCGAACTAGGTTACAGGATGGCTCTTTTTTTTTTCCATTGTTCCATTTAATTTGATAGCCTTTCCTTGGGTATATAAGTGCTTCCTGCCTCTCCCTGAACGTGAAAGACAGATGGTGCAGTACTGCCTGTATTACACAGGCAATAAAAGGTATCTAACTTTTTTTTTTAAAATGCATTTCAAGAATTAGAGAAGAAAAACCATCCTCAGAGTTTTTGAGATATCCTTTAGCCCATGGCTTGGCTTGAAGAAGGGAAGGACTGGACAGAGAGGACGAGCATCAGAGGAATGGTGTTACATGGAGGTTACAGCGTGAAACACAGCTCAGGTTCCATGTTCAGGGCTCCCCTTGGCTTTGTTGTGAGACCTCTGGAGGAAGCAGATACTGGAGCAAGCAGCAAAACCTTTGAAATAATTGACTTAAATGAAAAGTGCTCCCTTGAAGGGGGCAGAGGTGCCTTTGAGGGAGGATGACTCCTGAGCTATGAGCACTGAGCTGGTGGTGAGCCCAAGAGCCCCTTGGCTCTGGCTTTGGCTATCCTTCCCCTCCCTTCAGAACAGGTTCTCTCTGTTCAGACTCCAATATAAATTTCCACTGCAGTGTAAGCAATACAAAGCCATCTCAAGGAAATTGAATATGGCATTAGTCATTCCCTAGGCAAGAGCCAGGCCTGAGGAGGAAGAGGAAAGCAGAGCAAGGCATTGCACCATGGTTTCTGTGTGGTGCCAAGGCAGCCAAAGCCCAGACCTCCCTCACTGCTGCTCAGGGGCAGCAATATGTTGAATACTGAGCATATTTCACAACAGTGGTCTGTCAATAGTGCCAATTCATCCTGCTCTCTTAATGCTTCCTCTCACTCACTCTTATCCATGAGGGATTAAGTGAAGAAATACAGTAATACAGTGGATTGTACAAGGATTATCCATGTTTTCCTATCAACTGTATCAAGAAAGCATTGTAACTGGAAAACTGCAAGTTCAAGCTTCCAGGATTAACCCAAAGAGTGTCATGTTTAGCTAAATTCAGGAGCCTTGGCTCCCATTTTATGTTTGGATACACTGATAGTTTCAGTGATAAAGGACTGTGCAAACCCAGCAACAAGCGCTGGCCCGAGTTGGAGTTAGAGGCTACATTTGTGCTCATGTTCAAGGAGTCTGGGGTCTCATTTCCTGGTGCAGGAGGTCAGTCCTTGATATCACTCAGTTTTTAGAGATGTCCATGGCACTCCCCAGGTGTGGTGCAGATGGGATGGGTCATGGGATGGGATGGGATCATGGTGCACTAGGATGGGTCAAAGCACCCCACCAAGAAATTTTCACATAGATTTTTTTGTACTGTAGGCGGGGAGAGTTAAGCATTATGGACACAACTCATCCTGTGCCAGCTGGCCAATATCTGAGAGACTGCTCCCAAACCTATTTAATTTATTAGCAGAAGGTAGCCTGATGGAATTGATGGTTTTATTTCTGGGACTGAAGCTTCTTATAAGATTTGGTCATTTGAAGGTGATGAATCTTTGCGTCAGCAAAGGCTTCTGGACTTGACTCAAAGTAAATTACTTCAGATGAGTTAAAAAGCCAAGTACAAAAAAGCTCAGAGGGCCCCATGCAAACCATAATTTGTGTATGAAGAGTTGTGAAGGCAACCTCTTCATTTTCATATTCTTTTGGTGTTCCAGGGAATACTTTAGGCAAATACCATGGGAATAAAGGAAATATTTTTGTCAACAGAGAGTCTTCAGATAGTCTCAAAAGGGCAACTGTGCTAATAAATTTATGGAGGGTATCTTCTGCCTTGTGCAGAAACTGCTGAGCGATATGTACAGTGCTTAAACTTGATTACTTCATGTCGTGCAACTCTAATCACCTCTGAGTGTTAACATATGCGAATTAGGGAAAGGATTAAAATTATTCTGGGGAGTGAAATGTGTTCTTTCTGATGAAGCATAAAATTAGTTATCTCTCGGGGAAGGCCCAGTTGAACTGTTGTTTACCAGGGCTTCTTTCAGAATTGTGGCATTGATGGCTTCGGTTCAGATTTAGTTTTAAAAAAAGAAAAGGAAAATATTTGTCATATGTTCAGGACAACTGTGTGGTGTTTTGTTTGCTGACAATGATGTTGTTTGCTGCAAGATAACGCCAAGTTATTCCAGGGTTTCCTTTCCACTGTTGCTTTACTTACAATGGATGACTCTTTCCATTATAATGGATGACTCCTCCTCGGTAGGGAATAGTTTCCCTTATTAAGGAACATGAGAAATTGTATGATTTAAAAAATTGAATTTAAACAAGACAGTTGCTGTCCAGGCAGTCTAGAGGAAAGCAGGAACACACATAAACCAGGGGCACGAGAAGCAGGGTCACAGGAATAGACTGGCTGTGCCCAAGGAAAATGCCAAGGCAGAGAAAGAAATCAGTTTTAACCCCCCTGCCTCTGTTGTGTGGATTAATGAGTCAGGCTTTGTATGGAAGAGATTGTATGTTGTCACTCCATTTTCTGAAATGAGAAAATCCACAGGGAAGGGTCAAAGCCAGAAAATGATCCTTAGGAAGATGCCTGTTTCATTTCATTCAAATGACCTTCACAATAGATTTTACCAGCTGGGCTATGACCACAACAATCAATTGAAAGCTGAGTCACAGGTTCTTGAATCACTCCATGAGTCATGTCTAATCCAAGGTATTTCTGTGAAGATCCCTGGGGTTCCTGAACAGATGTCTGGGCCAGGTGAGATGCATTGTCTTCACAAAGTGCTTCCATCCCTTGCTGGCTGTGGAGGGGCTGGACAAGGTCTTAGACCAGGCAGGAACCCTTCAGACAGTCACATCTTGTCGTGTAATGATGTGAAGCCTGAAGCTGGTGGACTTGGCAGTGTTAGATTTATGGTTGGACTCAGCGATCCTAGAATTCCAGCCTAGAGGATTCTATGAGTCTGCATCACTCTTTGCCCAAGCAGAGTTGAATCTGGTGGCAGGGCTGGGAGCAACCCTTGGGGCAAACTGCACTGAAGTCCAAAGACCACCTAGGCAGTGGTGAAGCACTGCTGAAGGACCACTGGAGTACAGGCTCCTGCCCTTCCAAATTCTCTGACAATGGCATGTTTTCCAGCTTCTGTTCTCAGTAAGTTCCCTGCTAATCATACTTCTGATCTACAACAGCTCTGTTAATTCCTGCTTTTGTATCTGTGCCGTGGCTCAGCAGGCAGTGATTAGGTGTAGCCTGGCAGGAGCGTGTGCCAGCTGCATTAGTGGCTGCTGCTTGGCTACACAGTAGGGAATGGGGAGTCCTCACAACGGGGTTTGAAAGTTTATACTAAAATTTAATGTCTAGAAAATAAGTGGTTTGCAATTTTAATCCAAATAAGTCCAAGCAGATAATGTTTGTGTTGTAAAGATTGATAAGGTTGGACCCTCAGGTAGATGAATGCTTTAGGGAGCGCTAGAAAAGATTCAGAGCTCAGAGGCTGATTAATTTACTATCCAGACCATCACTTCTGTGAGTGGGTCTGTGAGTATCCTGCACTCAAAGACTGTAAGAATATGTAATTTTTGTCATATCTACAGGTTGGAGCTACTGGGCATTTGTGTAACAAATGCTGTAAGAGAGTGACAAGTTGTCAGAGCCTGCTCAGGGGATTTATGGATGAGCCACAGGTCTTACAGCAATGAGGAACTAAACATACTCATTATCCTCCAAATGCAACACCATGTCCCTTTCTGTTAATTTAGAAATCTTTAAGAGTTCAGGTGGTCATCTGAGCCTGTGGGCTGCCATCTTTCCGTGTGAGTCATTTGCTTTGGTGCTCAATTTAGTCTGCAGCACTCAGGAATAGGTGATTCGCCACTAACAGTTCAGTCAGCACAAACCCAAGGCCCTCACAAGGAGATTGGGTCAAAAGCCCATTGGGCCGCTCTGCAGTGGTCAGCGTCGTTAAAACTCCGTGGTAGCACCTAAATCTGCTCCAAATAACCCCAAATCAACATTTCTCCCTGATGAGTGAAGGGGGTTGGCTGGGCTTACAGCTTTGCTTTTTGGGCACTGTCCTGTCTTCCAGCTCTTTGTGGTTTTTCTAATCAAGAGTTAACCAGCTTATTCAAAGGGTGGAGGAGACTTGCCAGACATAACAGCATTGGTTTAATTTCCTTCTGTGTAATCACTTCTGTACTCATTTTTCATTAAAATTTATTTCCATTTCATATTCCCGAAAGCAAATGTATCTTTTTGAAGACCTGCCAGGACAATTAAAAGAACACTGCAAGGCCACAGCGATGTCACATAAAGGCTTCATGAGCCATTTGCAATGGAAATATCTGTGACAGCATTAGATTTGCCTTCCAGGGTCTAAACTGGATTTCCAGGGGCTAAACTGCACTTCCAGGACCTGGTGTAGTTCCAGCTGCAAGTTACTCTCTTCTGCCTGTCGTCAGAGCAGCCAGGTTTTAATTGCCACTCCATGTCATGCAAGGCTGGACATGGTGTTTAGCACCAAATAATAGAACTTAGCTCTTCTTTTGTAAATTCAGAAATAAGTTCCTAGTTATAATGTCGGGCAAAGAAGCTTGAAATGTGACTCAGCGTGGTGGGTCTTTGTGGATTGTGGGGACTGCAAATCTCACTTCTGAGAGGGTGAGCTGCTCTGTTCATCCCCATGAGAAACTGTTATGAGACTCAGAGCAAACGAGGACACCCTTGTCTGCATTTAAATATCTTTTTGCTTTCATCCACCTCTGGTCTTCACTGGTAGCTGCTGGGAGGAGTCGAGGCTTGCTGAGGGTTAGACAACATGCACTAAATTTCTGCTGAAACTCTCTAAGTAGGGATGAAGAAGACTGGAAGTCTGAGCTGCCTCAGCTGTTGAAGTTGCCTCCTACATGGAGTGATTTAAGTCCTCACTCCTCCAGACTTCAGCTGTGGAGTAAATAAGTGATGTAGTTCAGCACACAGCGAAGAACAACATTGAATTTAATACTCCCAATACTTTCAAACAAAAAAACTTTCCATAGCAGCCACTCAAATTGTACATTAATTGGAAAAAAGGATCTTAAAATACACTGATGACAGATTTAATTCTAAAGGGACTTTCTTCAGTTCAGTTGACTGGAAGCCATGCAAATATGCTGTGGTGTGGGATGTAGTCTCACAGTGAAGCAGCTTGAGATTCAGCTTTCTGGATGACCTGTCCTCACTGTTACTGATGTGCAGGTTCATTCAGCCCTGTAACCAAAGTGCTTTCACTGGCGGCAGTCTCTGTTCCTCAGGACAGGAACACCTGCTTCCAACCTCCCAGTTTTTACCCGATGGCCACAGCATCAGCAGAAGCAAATCCCCTGTGCAAAATGCCCTTCATCTCCCAAAGAAAGGCTGTGTTTTTCCAGATATGACTTTTCCTGCTGTTTTCTTTTTTGCTCCAGCTCTTGTGGTAGAGCTCCCAGAGCTGCCACAATCCCCATCACCTTACAGGCGACATTGAATCCTGCATCTGCCTTCATCTGCAACAGACTGGGGCATCCAAGAGCATCACAAGTGTAAAGCTGGGAGAGAGCATCTGGAAGTGCTGAGGGGGAAAGCAAAACCCAAAATCCGAACCCTTTGGAGAAAGAAGGAAATTATTAGATGCATTGGTTTTGATCCTTGAGCTCTTGTAATGGGAACTCAAATTTTGCAGCTTTGAGAAGAATGAGTTCTGCACAGTGTCTAATACGCTGGAGGTCTGACACCTTGCAAGGCAGAGGTGGCAAATGCCATGTCCACCTGAAACCACCTGGGAAAGAGGTGACCACCTTCAAATACACCCCTCACCCCCTTTCAGCCCAGGACACCAGGGTTAAAGCTCTTACACATCCAAAGCATCATGTCTTCTCTTGAAAACTCACTCTTCAGAAAATAAACCAGGCCATTCATCCCAACCTTCTGGCACCGTCTCCAAATGCAAATACCAGGTTGCACAGCCTGCTCTTCTCGGCATTGCATGCTCCAAACTGGGAGGCTTTTTGTGTGCAATGCCTCCTGCAGCTGGCATGTCCCCATTTTGTACTAGACAAACACTGACAGCTTTATTTCTTGTTTGTTTGGTCGCAAAGATCCTCAACATCCTGGTTTGAATTGAGTATTGTGGTTCTTCACTAGCAGAACTGTAAATAACAAAGAAATTGCATGTATTTTAATTACCTGAAGGCGTCTGTTTTAATCTGGTAAATCCTCTTATGTGATAAAAGTAATGTTGCTATGGGAACCCTATCTAACAGGAAAGGTAGCACCAGTCTGCCTGTAAATAATTAGGAAACTGATGCAGTGAAGTGATTTTTCAGTCACTTGGCACAGAACTGGCTTCACAGTGAGAGTTTAGACCTGTGTTATGGTTTTATATGTACGAGTGAAAGAGGCAGAGATTTAACTGGGGGGATCCCCTCAGGCATCTTGGAAGGGTCAGCAAATGTTTCTTTCTCACATATATTCACCAAATTAGAGGCCACTTCCACCAGCAGTGCATTTGCATACTGTGACACTCTCATCAGTGTTTATTAAGTGTTTTAACTCAGTAATGTGTGAAGTCCTCTCTGGAGTGAGACACTCACTGAAATAATCCCTCAAAGGCAAATTCTAGCCAGTAAATTACTGGTGCATCTCTGCAGCAGCCCTGGAGCCCCACAGGTGCCTGAGAGCAGAACCAGCACTGGGAGTCTCCTCTGTCTCCCCCAATAGTGGTTGGTGTGGCACCAGCTCCTGCAGAGGTTTTGCCTGGAATGGGCAGGGGAAGGTTTTCCCCATTGGACGTGGTCCTGTTTGTCTTTAAATCACCAAATCTCTTTGCTTTGTGCAAAGCCCCCAAGGACAGCAGGATGCGTGCCTGCTGGTGGGACCCTCAGGGGCAGGACAGGCATCCTCTCTCTTCCCTGGAGCCCATCCTCTGTCTCCATTGTCCCATCCCACGGTCAGCATTTGTGCCAGGGCTGTTGTGGAAGGGTTTATTCATTTACCAAGGGGATGTGCTGATAACAGCCCTGTGATAACAGGCAATAAAGCAATAATGGGAATATGGTTCAATATATTAGAAAATTTTTCCTGCTATGAAATCCTTTTGTCTTTTCTTAGATTAAAAGGATTGACTAATAGGATATTTCTTATTTTACTTCATGTAAGTACATAATATTCAGTATATTCTAGTGGCCTCGAGGCCACTCTTGAGAAAGAAGTTCCCATTATAAATTTGGAAGAGATGTTGAGTTACTCCAAAGTCTGAGATTCAAAGGAAAAGGGGAAAGATTTAATCTACAATTCGTTATATACTTCTATATTAATTAAATTAATTGTACACTGAAGAGAACTCATTGTTTGCCATATAAATGTAGGCACAATGTTTTTCAGTGATGATCTCTGAAAAACTTGTAGACTTTGTTTCACAAACTGAAGAACTATACATCAGCCTATTCCTTATCCACAGGTTATTGTGCAGGGATGGCTGACATTTGTGTCTCATTGCATATCAGTAGCATGGTTTCCATGGATAATGCTTCCATGAGAAATTGTAAATTTTTGTCAGGCAAATATTTTGTCTGCAAAGAAAAACCCTTGTAGAGGCAACCTTAATATATATGCTGCATAAATACACTGGTTTTGCAAGCTATGATTATTTCAGTCAACACTGACAATGTGCTGACATAATTTTCATGGAATAATTTCCTTTAACACAGGGAAAAGTTTGTTAGAGTTGAATAGGAAAGCTTGAACATATCCTAAAATCTTGACTTTCAGGAATGTGACATTCAGAGATTTTATTTTTTTAAAGACTATTCCTGGTAGGAGCACCATGTGTACCAGTCTCAGGATAAGGTTTCAGTGATCTCAAGGATTTTATCCAGCCTCACCAATTAGAAGATCATGTCGTAATAAACTGACTCTCAGAAATCATAATCAGGTTCATGGAAAATAATCCCATCAGTCCAGCAATTTCAGACTGAACCTGCCTCATTGCAAGAGCATTAAGGACAATTAGCTCCTATTTGGGATGTGCAGGTGGTCTCCAAATGTCCTTGTCTGGGACAGTGATTTGGAGACAAGGGGTGGGAGAGGAGACGCAGCAACACTGGGAGGATCTGGGCATAAAAATATTGCAAAGCATGTTTTGTACTGCAGGATTATGTTAAATTAAAGTCGTGTTCCTGACATAGCTCCTGCCCAGCTAGATATGAATCATTAGTACAAAACCAATTTCCTAATTATCTTTCCATTGCAGGGTAATGCAATGAGTTTTGTAAAGCTGTAATTTTACCCTGGTTTATTTCCATGTCCTCTATCTTCCCTAGAGACGTGCTCTGTTCTCCTCTGAGGTTATTTCTGACGTGATCTTTGGCAGCAGGAAAGGTGGTGGCGCAAGGATGAATTCATCCATCGTCAGCTGCTTTCCCAGATTCCCAGGGAATTTTTTGCTGGGAATGTGTAAACTTGTACAGGTGTTGGATGGTCTCTAGCAAAACAAAGAGTTTGTTTTAATGGTTGAATTGATCTTCATGGCAGATGATAGGAATATTTTTGTTGTTGACCTGCTGTATCATCTCTTGGTATTTTTAGGTGGTTTATATAAAACAGGTGTAAATAACACCACAGAAGACCACATTATGAGGAGGTTCGTGAAAAACACTGTGTTAATAGACATTTCTGTCAGTAGCTGTAGATATTAGAGAGGTGAATTAGTGGAATTTTTGAAAAAAGCTGGAGCAGGAAAGTGTTGGAGGAGAAAGTTCTGCCATCCCTCACCTTCTGAAGGTGTGGATGCTCCTGTCCTGCACAAGGCTACTTAGGTTGGGTTCAAAAACTCAATCTCCCAGTAGAAACAGGGGGATGACCTCAAACTTGAGTGATGTGGCATCACAAGTGGGTCTGTGAGAACTGCAGCCACGCTGCCAGCAGATGACCTGTCCCTTGGTCCAGGGATGGAAAGAAACCATTGCCACCATCCCAGGAGGGGAAGGATGGGAGAGTCCCCAGCTCCACTTAGTGGGCAAAGCATAAACAACATGGAGCAGCTCAGCAGAGAGAGCTGAACAGCCTTCAATCCCTACAGCTAAGCCCTGAGTAGGAAAAGGCTTTCTTTGGCCTCTGAAGACCATCCTGAAGCCCTGGATTCCAGGAGGAGAACCCATAGGAAGTGTCCCCACAGGGACTCATCTGGGTTTCTCTTGGAGTTAGGGAGGGATGCGGTGGATTGATCATGTTCCTGCTCAGGCAGATATTATTTATAATATCACAGTCAGATTTTCTAATTTTTGTTATTCAAAGCTCCTGTGAAACATACCCACAAGGAGCACCAGGAAACATCTCCTGAAGGGAAGGATTTAGCCTGGCAGCAAGGATCAGCGTGCAAAGCAGTGGCTCCTCTCCAAGGGGCAAGAAGGAGGTTTGTGGGTAGCTCTGGTTCTTCAGGCTGCAGGGGAGGCTGCATAGGGATTTCCAGAAGGCTCATCAGAGCCAGGGGAAAAGAAAAACCAGGATTTTAGTGCAATCATTTTTTCTGCTGATATCTGCAAAACATCTCAGTAGCTCTGTTGCTGGTTTAAGGGCAATTCATTAAAATATTTCCATTGCTTAGACATCTTGCCCAAACCACTTGCTTCATTCTTTAGTGCTTTTACTTTTGGCATTCCATCAAGAAAAGCCTTTTCAGGTTATATCTTAATTAAATTCATCCCCCCAGCCTGGCTGGAGCTCTACCTGAAATGTTCCTCAAGCAACAGCACTTCGTGTGCTATTAGCTACCTCCTGACCCCATCCTCTCCTGGTGGCTCGGTCCACTTAAGATGATAAATTAATACAAATCATATAAATGCAGCACATTTTGAGGGGCCAGTTGCCATTGCACATTGTCCTGTGCTCCATAGGGATTTTGGGAGTATTTCCTATACTCCCACAGGGATCATTTTACTAAATAATCTCCTGAATCAGAAATAAAGACTCCTAGTCCCAGGATTTCAGGATTACTTGCAAACAGGATGGGTCTCACATCATATAAAATTTCATCTAAACAAGTGTTCTTCTCTTCCTCTACATCAGGACCTGTCACACATTGAAGGAGCAGGGAACTAAAAGTGCTTTTAGCATCTGATTTTTTTTTTCACTATACATTTTTATGAAAAAGAGTTGCAGGGGAATCAGGAAAAATGGAAATGGTTGCCTGTGCATTTGGAAAGGATGCAAAGAGAAGATAATGCTTGGTGGGTTGGCACTCTGCTTTAGATATCCAATGTATATTTTTTTATTATTCCTTCTTGTGAAATTCAGGTTAAAGGCATTCCCAATCCACCACAGTTTACAAAAGTTGCTGCATTTTTTTCCCCATCCCCTCTGCATCTCTGCTGTTGCTCTACCCCTCCTTCACCCTGGGAAGCTGATGAGCACGGAGGTAGCTGTGATCCCGCAGATACTGGATCCTCAGTATAATTTTCAGCAGTTAATTAGCAGCTCTGCTTCTCACATAAAAACATTGGAAAGTTTTAATTAGACTGACAAAGGGACCTGAAAAACTGGCTGGCAAAGAGCCCCTCTGTGCCTGGGTAGGTGAGGGCCTTGCATTGAAGTGTGGCTGTGTTTGTAACCTCTGCAGTGCTCAGAGAAAACAATTTTATGAGAGAAAAACATGAGAAGGAGGTGGGAGAGGTTCTTATTCACAATCTGAAGTGTGTCTTCTCTACTTGGTGCCCCACAGTGGCTCGAAATGTAGTTGTACACGTCACTATTCTGTAGCCACCATCAGGAAGCAGCTGTTGCTGCTCCTGCTCTTGCTTAACTTTTTTCCCATGGGATGTAGCTCTTTGCCCTCTCCATCCTCCTTTGCTCATTTCAGTGTCTCTAGAAATACTGGCAGCTTCTAGGTTCCCTTTTCAGTGGTGTGGCTGAGAAGTGCCTGCTTTGAACATCAGGAGTGAAACACATAAATCTGCGCTGATGGGCCCCAACTAAAATGCAAAAGCTGCATAGTGTGGAGAGGGGATGGAATATAGAATCAGAATGGTTTGTATTGGAAGGAACCTTAAAGAACATCTCATTCTACCCCCTGCCATGGGCAGGAACACCTTCCACTAGACCAGGTTGCTCAGAGCCCCATCCAACCTGGCCTTGAACACTCTCAGCAATGGGCTGTCCATGGGGAGTCCCTTAACAGCTGCATCATCAGTCTTAAGTTCTTTGCTGATGCCAATATCTACTGTATGAAAGGTTTTTTTGAGAGTGGAAAAGATGTATTGACTTGGCAATCCAGGCACTGTGCTACAGCTAGCATTTAATATAAATTATTACACTGTTGAATGATTTAATCAGTTAATGAATATAACATTTTTGGATAATGCTGTTGCTAATATTTTCAGAGTCCCTTTAAGATACTCTTCCTTTGCATTAAATACTTTCCTGACCTTAAACTGGCTGAGCCCTTTCAAGCCTGAGGCAATGAGAAGGGTGAAACACAGGTCTGGGTGTTGCACTGCCTGCTTTGAGGGGCAGCTGTGAGGGTGCAGGGTCTGTGTTTGGGGTCTTGACACGCAGGAAATCCCATGATGCTGAAATATCCTCTGGGCTCGGGGTTTGTTCCATGTTCCTCATCCTGCTGGAATTTTCTAAATTTGCAGAATCATCAGGGTAAGGCGTTTCCACTATACTTTTTCTGCAAGAGGGCAGATGAGGGTGAAAAGGAGAGGCAATTCTTGCCTTGAAAGGGGCAGGGGACCCCATCTAGAGGGTGTGGGATCACAGGAGTGGGATCACTGCTGCTCCCTGTGCTACTCTAGCCTCCCAAGGTGGGTTCTGCCACTATCCCTGCACTCCCCCGGTGCTGGGGGGAACTTTCCTTTTCCCTTGGGCTGTCTGGGTGGCTGGTTCAGGCTGCAAAATCCATTTAGCTGCTGCACATCTGCCAGTGCTCTGCCCGAGAGAGACGTTATTACATTAAGCTGCAGATCTGAGAGATTGCAGGAATATTTTTGTACTAAAAGATGCGTTGTCCCAAGATGCCCCTGGCAGCAGGGGACCGACGGCCACCATGCATATTTATGTCCTGCCCTAATTACCTTCCAGCCGAGCTTTTGCAGCCATGCATTGACGGCAGAGCTCCTTATTTTGGAAAGCAGAGTGAAGCTGCAGGGCAGGGAACGACCCCAGCGTGAATGCTTTTTTTCTCGCTCCAAAATCGTAACCTATTTTTGGACTGGTCATTGAGAGGATTGCAATTTTATTAGCTGAAATAACCACAAACTGCAGCTACTCACCGAATGGCTGCGGCTTTTGACCTGTATTTTGGCCTCCTTCTCTAGGGGTTGGTGTTTGTGGCCCAGAACAGGCTGCGACCCTCTGCTTGCTGCCAGCCAGGGTGATGTGGGCACTGCTGCAAGACACTTGCGCAGAAAAACCCCAAACCAAGATGTTATTCAATTGAGAAAGAGATAATTTTAGATAAATTTTAGCTGTTTTCCTCTGTTCTCTCTCCAGATGCCAGCTATACTTAAGTATTAGTGGGAAGTGGGTACCAAACTCCTTATATTCCTCAAGGGTCCTTTCTCTTACCTTCATCTTCAAAATATCTCTGAGATATACAAGAAGCTGGTGTATTGGAAACAGGAAAACCCAAGTCATTTGCCTCAGATTGCACAGCCAGTGGACCACAGATCCTGCCTAGGAATCATTCCCCTTTAAACAATGCTGCAGGTCAAGGCTGGGCAGGGAAAGACCAGCAACTGCCCACATTGGAGTGTGACCTGCCAAGTCCCCTCACCCTCCCTTCCATGTTATGCCCTGATTTTAATGCCACAGTGGAGCCAGATCACACACAGGAAGGAAATCTCCAGCTTTCATCACTCAAGTCATGTGGTGCTGGGCTGTGTGGAATCTCCCAATGTTGTTTAATCAGCTGTGTGCCATTGGGTTTACACT
Organism: Vireo altiloquus; assembly: GCA_013396875.1. Lineage (NCBI taxonomy): Eukaryota > Metazoa > Chordata > Aves > Passeriformes > Vireonidae > Vireo > Vireo altiloquus. Next base: position 30,696 of record VZRF01015755.1, read on the forward strand.
AAAAGAACCATTATTGCACAGTACAGGCTCCCCTGGGATGCTGAGGCTGCCCAGGCTGGAGCAGGTCACAAAGACTGGGCAGGATGGAAGTGCTGGCATAGCCCTTGCTTGCTTGATGCCCCAACATTCTTGCCTAGGAGAGTAAGGCTTCCTCTACCACATCCCTGTGGGTTTCAGGCAGGGTCATTTTAAAATAAGTAGGGTTTGTTTTAATCTGTTGGTCCTAGAGAAATAGAATTTTAGCAGTAGACTGGGGTGTAAACTCTGATCCTCAGGATGGAGATGACCAGTTTCAGAGGACTTAGATCCATCCTGAAATTCAACATTTGATCTGTCTGGAGCCATGATTGTGTTCTTCATGCCTGCAGCCACTAAATAAGATGTCCATCACCTTATGACCTGCCTTAGCCTGTGCAGATACCTCTGGCCAGCAGCATGTAGATAAATTCACCTGTAGCTTGCAAAGAACAGGGTTTATCAGACATCTCCTGATGTTTAGGCTGTTTATGGGGCTGCAGTTCTGTTCTCAGACTGGGGCAAAGATTTTGTCAAATCGTACAGCGAGTTGGAAAGTGGGGGGAGGCTTTGGCTGCTCTGCAGCCTGAGAAATTCTGCAGTGACTCAGAAAGGGAAATTTTCTGCCTGAGGAAGCTGGCAAGATGCTACAAGCCATGAAAAGGGACTTGTCACTGCGATGGTGACGAGAAAGGTGAAAGAGAGATTGATGCAGCAGCTGAAATACTCGTCTGGCACGAGAAGGCATGAGACGTTTGGCTCCTCTAGATATTAGATTGCACTCTGAGTGATGCTTTGCAGTTAATGATCTGACCAGAAGCACACTTTGATGGAATAAATGCATGCAATTAGAGATGTCTCCTACTTTTCCTCTTGTTTTGGATGACAGTCTCTCCTCACACAATTCTCCAGGACAATTTGCATGCGCACATTAATTAATGCCTGGTATAGAATAGAAAAATGTAGAAGTCTATAATGCAGACCTTCCTCAGAGGTAGAAGGTGGAAGAGCTGCTGCCACAGGGCAGCTCTTCCAGCACCTTGGGCTGCGTGGGGACATCAGGCAGAGCAATCTCATTTTGCAACCCATGATGCCACCAGCAATAGAGTGAGATATTTTAGCATTTAGTGCTCAAAAAATTTTTAAGAATGATAAAAAGGAATGGATAATTCATGATGGAGTGATCCAGAAGAAGTGCCTTAAAGAAGTGTGGGACCTTTTGTGCATTTTGAGCCATGGGAGCTGTGCTGGCTGCCAGGAGCACCCTGCAGGTCCCCACTCACAGCAAGGAGAGCAGGCACCATGTCCCTCCCTGCCCAGAACTCTCAAATTGCTGCCACTTGCAATTCCTTACTAGAAGACACAGCATGGGAAGAGCTGAAAAGAAAGAAAAAGAAAAACCCAGCATGGTCATTAGGATGAACTGCTTGGAGTTAGATAACCAGAAATGAGTTGCTAAGCAATGCTCACGGAAAATGGTTTGGAGAGAACGTCATGGTGTGTGATACCTAAGGAGGGAGAGATGTGTGTGTTTAGCAGAAATCATACTCAGCAAGCTGGGCACCAGGGCCGTTACAGAGAGGAAATGCAGCATTTTGCTCTATGGATTATTACTTTTATTATGTATTCCTTTGTTGTTACTTGATGGATTCTGGAACTTTCAGGGTCTGAGTTTGCAGAGGAGCTCATCTTGAGGATGCATCCTCACCCTTCTGTCCTGAGATCTGCACAAATGTATTTACTCCTTAGTTAAACGGATTTCCATTATTTTGAAAAGCCTGTCAAAACCATTTAGCTATGAAAAATCACTAATCATTTCAGGTTTCTTCAGAAGGAGGGTGTATTTGAGGAACTAATTACCTCCTGTCAACACATAATGTGCGCCTTTACTTTCTCTGGTGTGGAAAACCACTCAACCCCAGCCCTGAGAGATGCTGGGCAGCATCAGGGCACCTGGGACTTGGAGAGGGATGAGATCTCTGCTGTGCAGTTCGAGGCTCCCTGGCTGCACATGCTTGGCATGGAAACTGTTTAAGGATTTCGGTGATGAGTACAGACCAAGCTGCAAAATAGTTAATCAGCAATAGCTTCCTCAGTAAAACTGAAGCTCATTTTTCTCCTGGTATTTATTCATGGTATCTATTTACAACCCCTTGTCTCTTACCCTGGGCAAAGCTCTGAGTCGTAGCTAATGACTCAGTGCTGTGATATCACCGTGCTTGGCTGTTCTCCTCCCGCCATCCGCCGCGTGTCTGCAGCCCTTCCTCGGTGCCTTTTCCTGAGATAAACCCTGCCTGGAGCCACGCAAAGCACTGACTCCCTGTAGCCTTGCTGCTCCAGCACTCTGGGAAAGCCAGCCTGGCCCACAGCACCTTGTATCAAACAATCAGAAACAGCAGTTTGGATGGCCCCAAACAGCAGCTCCCCCATGTGAGACCTTTCCTCCTGTCAGCAGATTTCCCAGGGAACAAAGGCTGCTGTATCTGTGTTATCGCCAGGCTGGAATCGCCTCTCCCAGACACAGCCCCTGCCTTGCACAGAAATGTTTCTTGTTCTGGCAGGAGGGACAGAAAGCACTGCGAGGAGTGTCCTCGTTGATAAGGGATGCGCTGAGCTAAGCAAGCCTGGTGTTTTTGTGGGCCAGCTCTGACATCGAGTGGGCGAAGGTGGCTCTGCCAAGTTCCTGCTTAACCAGACCTGGATGACCCCAGACTGGGGCTGATCCATGGCAGCTCATTAAAGGATGATCCAGGTGTGTGAGGAGGGATTTATCATCAGTGAAAGTTCCATGGTCGAGCATCAGTAGCATTTAGGAACGGGACATGCCCTGAAACCCTGGCACTCTAGATTTGGGGTGGCTAAAGTGGAAAAGGTTTGGGACAGCTGTAGAGAAATCTGGTCATGCCATGTTTTCTGCGTGGAGAAGCTGGCGGGCTTATCTGGTGGGACCTGGTTTTAGAGGGGAGTTCATGGTGGTGGTAAGGAGGGAGTGCCCAGGGAGACCCCAGGTCCTTAGGGACACCCAAAGGGTCACAATTATTTGCTAGGACCAAACCAGGAGCTGGGTGTTGGGACTTGTCAGGAGCAAACCACTTGAGAAAGAGGCAGAGCAAGCTCCAAACCTTTGGAGGTGGATTTTCCCATTCCATGTTGCACCTTTGCCTTTTGCAGCATCCCCGTGTCAGGCAGTGATGTTGGGTGCCCACGAGCTGGTGGCACAGCAGAGCCTGGCACTCAGCACTTTGACAGAGCACAGACTTCAGGCCTAGCCTGGCGTGATTTTGCTTTTATTTTTTGCTATAAAACAGCAGTGATCTGGGTCAGGACAGGGCTCCTCCTGCTGTGCTGTGACATACCATGTGCTGATCAGTTAACCTCTGCCTACTTTGATTTTTGCTGCATGTAACAGCCTTGTGAGGGCTCTGGGACAATTTATGGCGATAAACAGCTTTGATGAGTGCTACAATTAAAGACAAATTGCAAGTTCAAGGAATAGCAACCAACCAGCTTGGGAATGTATTGCAGGTGGGTGGTGGTTCTCCCTCAGATGCTGGAGGGCAAAGGGAGATGTGTCTGTCAATGCCTTTGGCAGGATTCAGACCTCTGGGAGTGAGGGGGTTGTCCCCTCTGAGCAGGGAGGGGACAATGTCATGCCCACAGCCCCATAGCAGAAGGGGTGTTGCTCAAAACCACCCTCCACCTGACAACTATGCTTATTTTTAGCTTTCTAATAACTTTCTCTGGTCAGAAGGTCACCAGCACTGCTTGCTTTCAAGACAGTAAAAACAAGAAAATACTAATGAACTCTTCATTCCCCAAATGTTTTCTTCTATTTTGGGCAGTTAAATAAGTTAGACTGCAATTAGCCAGCCCAGTCTTTGTCATGCCCTGACCCTGGGTTTAGACAAGGGCCACAGTGCTGTCTCATTAAAGTTTCACTGAGACATTTCTTTTCATAAGGAAGTTTAAGAAAATACTAGTTTATTTAACAAATGTATTTTTGCACTGACCTTTGTGCAATTTACATTCAGGCCACCCTATAAAATGCCAAAAGGTTCTTAATGTGAATAATAAAGAAGTCATAAACTAAGAGGAACCAAAAATATTGGCAATTTCTTCCCCAAGACTGTTAATTAATCTGTAGTGAGTGTATCCATGTTGGACTGTGGTTGTGTATTTGCTGCTCTGTGTAAAGGGGCTTTTTGCCTTCTGCTGCTGCTGTTCTTCCCTTTCAGAATGAAATTCTGGTACATTCTCCCCTCTGCCCCTCCTTCCATCTCCATATTTTAGACTAACTGGAGGCAAGAACTGATGTTTTTATGAAGATTTCTTTAATGGGGTGAAACTTCTCATTTCCTTCCTGAATAATTTATGGCCAGCTCATTCCCACTAGTTCTAGCTAGGTTTGTTAGCCTAATTATTTTATTTTCCTGCTGATATTCCTTATTTACTTATAAATAGCAGTTGTATCCTCTCTCAACCTGTTTTTGTTTTTTTTTTTTAGCTAAATAAGCCAAAGTTCTATAATCTCATAAAGCTGTGCTCTCTTATTTCAGGTCATAAAATTATTAAATCCATAAACGAAGACCCAGTCAGGATCCTGATCACCTGTTCCAGTTTATCTTTGCCCAGCAGGTGAAATGCTGCTGTGTGGGGCTGCTGAGCAAACCTCCATTGATTTTAACATGATCATGACTTCCCCTGCCAAATGTGTTTGTAAAGCCATAGAGAGAAGCTTGACAAATAAACTGATTTTTAAGTCGGGGTTATTTATGTATAGCCACAGAAAAGAAGGTTTGACTGTTTGAGTGGAAGGTGCCCCTGCTGATGACAGGGGATTAGAATGAGATGGTCTTTACAGTCCATTCTGACCCAAATCATCCTATGGCCTGTGGTTATCTGCAGAGCAACTGCAGAGAAGAGCCATCTGCATTGCTGATGTCAAAGTCTGACGTTCAAAGGTTAGAGGTCTTTCAGGTGGCATTTCCGCTTAATTGTCACTGATGAAATTAATTTACATCAAATTGGATGAAATTGGAGTGAATTTTCTGAGATCTGCTTCTCCAATGCCTTTCACAAAAGGCAATTCCACCCGAAAAAGTATGGTTTTTCCTTGGCTGCCTCATCAAACCCCTTTACCAAACCTTCTTAGCGGTGTCACGAGCTGTCCATATTGCAAAGTTTAGTGTTTTCCCATCTTTTGCTGGGGCTTAGAGCAGGGTGTTGTTGGCATGAGGAGCAAGGCTGTGCACAGGAACCACGTCATGGCACTTCATCCACTGCTGGATTCCCCTCTTCTCACTCCTGGATTATCTGTATTTCATATTTGAAGGCTATAAATGAATCATTTCAGAAAAGAGAATGCAGCTAAAACTCAGGGAGAGCACGTATTTGGCATCCATCTCTGTCGTGTGAGATCTGTGCCAAATCTACTGCTCTCTTTTGAGGCACAAGACAACGTCCTCAGTTTTGTAGCAGCCGGCAGCACCCACTGAGCACTTCAGAAATCTGATCTATTTTCTTCTGGAAATGCGATGGAGTGTTTGAACTACATGACTGGGAATGATTTTGAAAAATGGTGCTAGGCAGCTTTGTTTGCTTTCTGAAATCTTTTGAAAACACCAGTTTTAGGAAAACTAACTGCAGCTCTAGCAGAAGGATTAATTCATCTGTTTTCCGAGGGAAAAATAATTACTACAGGTCTTTCAAAGCTCCCAAGGAGCCGGCAGAGAATTCTTCCCCAGAGCTGTCATCTGTGACAGCAGATCTGGCTGTGATACTGTAAAATCAATCATCCCTCTTGGCCGGGGCAGCACGCAGGAGGAGGCACCTCTGCGCTGGCATCTGGAGACTCAGAGCTGCTGCTGAGACTTCCCTTTTGCTGAATGTGTTGAGAGATGCAGCATCTGCCATGGTTGGCGGTGATGAATATATATGAGGGAGATGGTTTTCAGTTAAAATATTCCAGTTCTTCATTAGTAGGGATGCACAGTGCCCCAAAGGGAAGCGAAGCTGAGGGCTGGTGGTGGTCCCTGGAGCCTGGCAGTGGGAGAGGGTGGGTGCGCAGGCAGGGTAGGAAATGAGGCATTTTACATCTAAGTGAAACCACTGGGAAAACTGAACCGGTGGTGCCAAAGGGCAGCAGGGAATGAATGTGGAGAAAAGCCTTGCAGGGAAGCTGTGAGCACCTGAGGGGGTTGGTGCTGGGGCTTCAGAGAGCTCAGAGACATCCCAGAGCTCTGCAGGGGAGTGAGGATGGTCCCGACGGCAGATCATCCGTGACGGCTGCTGGCAGGGAGGCGCCTGGTGGGACTTTAATAGCTATCAGCATGCTGCTGTAAAATATTAGCTCTCCTGGGAGGAGAGCCCCAGGCAGGTGGTAGAAATAGGAAGAAAAAATAAAAGGGATGGGGAGGCAGCAGAGCTGGGTTGAGTGGCTGAGCATCAGAGTGCTCAGCTCACCTCTACCTGCTCTGCTCTGGGGCAGGTGGGATGGGTCCTCGGCAGGGACTGCCTGTCTTGAGTTACTTTCCCACTGAACAAGACATTTTTCATTTCACATTTCCACAGGAAAATGTCAGTTCCCCAGAAAAAAAAGAAAGAGTGATTGTTGTTTTTATTGTTATCTGCTGTCAGTTCTTCCTTCAGGCTTTCACTTTTCTCACTGTAAGCTCTTCAGGCAGGGATTTATTCAGGACTTTCAAATGACTGGCATGAAGGTACCATGCCAGCAGAAATAAATATCCATACTGATAGGAATTAGTATCTTACTTAGATATTTTTCTTTTGGAATGAAATGGGAAAACTGGACAACCAAAATTCAAATTACTTTTGTATTCTTTTGAAACCCCTTTTTAATTGGTTGGCTTCAAATTTTTTTGGGGGGAAGCATATTTTTTCTACCAAAAACCTGTAAGCAAGGATTTTTCTCCAGGCATTTCTTGTCATGTGAATTTTATCAGTCCTACAGACAAATGAAAAGGTCAGGTAAGTGACAGTGGAGGTGGGAGTGACTCTTTTGTTCAAGAAGATCATGTCTTTAGAGCTTTGAAGATATTTCTGGCTTTGAAGAAGACCTCACACATTTTTTTCCTAATTCTCAGCCTGTGGCTTCTTGCTTGTCGAGAGGTGCTGGACATTGGAGCCATTTGGCCTCTGAACCTCAAGGAAAATCAATGTGCCTGCAGCAAGGAGAAAGGAGATTTCAGCTCCTCTTTAAGGTACTTGTAAAAGCATTATGTTACTCCTCTGAGTTTTGGATCAAAGCCCTTGAAAATCAATTGTACCATGAGCAGACAAGCTGGTAGCTTGTGCTTTGCCTGGTTCCATGGGTCCTCTGCCCTGCCCTGCCACCTGTCCCTGCCCAGTGCTCCCATGGTGTCCCCAGTGCCATCAGAGCCCTCAGACAGGAGGTGCTCTTGCCTCTCTCCAGTCCCCTGCCTGTTCCCTCCCTTTCTTGAAATCTGAGCAAATGCAGCACTCCAAGAGCATCACTGCCATGCCAAATTTGGAACAATGCTGGCAAATGGGATCAAATCTTGACAGAAGAGTGGTGGGAGTGGGGGCAGGCCAGGCCAGGCCAGGCAGGGGGATACACCAGAGGACCTTTGCCTCTGCCAGTGTGGGCAGCCACAGTTTCCCTTCATTTGCAGAGCACAGAGCAGCCTTTCCCGAGCAGAGACTTCCCACCTCTGCGATCCCCCAGTGCCTCCCTGTCCCTACTCTGCTGCCCAAGGGCTTGGGGTCACCTTTGTTGTGGGTTTGTTCAGCGATTAGCAAGGAAGCAGGGGGGTATTTCTGTTTGTGTTGGCACCTGCTGTTTTGTGGGAGAATAAAGGTTTCATTCTGCCAGTGATGGACAGAGGTGTGATAAGTGCTGACTTCAAACGTGACTCAGACTCTGGTGGTGTGGAGTTACTCCTGCAGGATCCTCTCTCATGGTACAGCTCTTTACAGCTGGATAATGGTGTTGGAAGCCTGCCCATCAAATCTACTGGGCTCTGTGGATAACAAACCCACTCCCCTCTGAAATGGTTACTATGAAGGACCCTCCACACTATTTAGTTTTGGCACATGCCTCACCCACCTGATGGCGTTAGTGCTCCGCCTAGGGTTGGGTTAGGGTCATGGTTAAGCTTAGAGTTAGGGTTTAGAGTTAAGCTTAGGGTTAGGGTTTAGAAAACCACAAAGCCCACACCTCCAGGGACACTGCAGCTGCAAAGGCCATGCCTTTGCCAGCGCAGAACTGCCCCAACTTTTATCCCACAACGGTTTTTAGTTTTGGCACATGCCTCAACCACTGGGTGCCTTTAGTGCTCCACCTAGGGTTAGGGCTTGAGTTATGCTTACGGTTAGGGTTCAGAAAAACACAAAGCCCACAGCTCCAGGGACACTGAAGCTGCAAATTCCATGCCATGGCCGGTGCAGAACTGCCCCAACTTTGCTCCCTTCACACTTTTTAATTTTGGCGCATGTCTCACTCATCGGGTGGCTTTAGTGCTCCACCTAGAACGGTTAGGCTTAACGTTGGAGCATCTCATCTGCTTGTCCTCAATGCCTGTTTTCCTTATATCTGGACTACAATTTTCCAACTTCATTTGGGATGTCACTTTTCTATATCTCATCCCTTTTATATGATTCCATGTTTTACAGGCTCTGCCTGTCTGCCTGCGTCAACCAGGGCTGCCAGAGCCAATAGTCCCACATCCCATGATGTGCTTGTGCACTTGCATCCCATCTCTGGTTCTCACTTGCCTATTCGGTTGTTATTTTCCGTCTGCAATCAATCAGAGTGTGACCTCATTACTAATAGGGTCTTGAAGCATTTCAGCTTCAATATTTGGTATTCAAGGTGTTGTAAATCCTACCTAAATGGTGACATCAATGAACTGCCTTAGAAGTAAGAGGAAAGGTGGAATCTGGAAGTACAAGGGGATATGGATGTACATGCTCATGCCATCTTGCTGATTCTTGAAGTTCATTGAGAAAAATACCTAGGGAAATGTAAAATTTGTAACACTGATTATAGATACTGAATGCAGCTGCAAAAGTGCATTGTGCTCCAGCTGGAATCCTGTGCACCAGCTGGGCAAGCAGCTCTTTTCCATAATGCTGGATTCACCTTAGAACTTTTAATTACTCATCTCAAATTTCCAATTTTTTTTGAGATTGTGTGCCTATGTAAAATAATCCTGATTCAGCCTCTGGCTGCTGCTGCCCACCCAGGCTGGAGCTGGGCCATTTGGGTCACGTCCTGCCTGCAGTGGGGGGTCCTGGGCAGAACATGGCTCCTGCTATTTGGGGCAAAATATGATCTTCTGCCTTCATGTCTCCCCTATGCAGCTGAGATGGAGTTCACTGCTGTGTTTTCCATTTTGGAAGCGAGCTCTCCTGTTGTCACCCCCTAACATGAGAAATGGACCTGATACGTTGTCACACTTTGGAGAAGTTTTATGAAAAATCAAAGCAGCGTTGCTTAATCTCTACTTCCAAGTCCAGATAAACACTCGTGCAGTGAATTTCAAATTAAAAGAACAAACCATAGAGCTGTCCCAGGTATTGGGTAAATAATGACAGTCCTTGTTGCTTCATATGGATTGCTCACTGCAGCTCTCAAAGTGCATTGCTTTGGTATTATTCATTCCAGCACTTCAGCAAAAACTCCTTGCTGGGGTGTTTTTGACCAGTTCACCACCACCTTGCTCTGTTTGCAGCCCAGACCAGGGTTGATAGGATGTTGCAGCAGCCCTTGGGTTTCAGTGAGGTATTTCCCTGCAAACAAGACTGTCAAAAATGGACAGACTGGGAAGGACCTTAATTACACCCCGTGTTCACTCATCCCCCTGTCAGCCCAACCCTGGTCTAATGTCAGCACTGATTCTCACTCATACCTTGCCTAATATCTTTGAGTAACTGGAACATCATTTTTTGAGCTCATATCTCTAAGATCTATTTGTAGAATTATCTTGGAAGGGCTGGCACGGGAGTGCCATTTGTTTTAAAAGGAATTGGGCATCCCAGCTGCTTCTGGGGCCTGGAAAAGCTCAGGTCAGCACACATAAACATTCTTATAATCATAACAATTTTTACTTGGCTGTGTGCAATGCAGAAGACCCAGAGGAATTAGGCAAGCAACTGCAGCAGCAGCTTCTTGACCAGCAAACAAAAACCTCCCCAGAGGTTTTGCATACAGCAGCACAATGCCCTTTCTGCACTGGGTCCAGCAATCCCACCCTGGCAAAGAGCATCGGTCAGAGCTGGGGCAGGGAGACACCCATGCCAATGGCACTGACAGGCAAGATCCCCAGAATATCCTGGAACAAAAGCCCTGGGTTTTCCTTGGTTTCTGGTTTCAAGGGCTTTGATTTTCTTTGGTTACTGGGCTGATATGGGAAACAGGCTCCCTGCTCAAGGTGAGTAGGAAAGTTGCAGCTTTATGCCACAATCTCTGCAGTTTATTCTCCCAATATAATAATTCTGTGCCTGCAAAACCATTAGTTGCTTTGTGTCTCTTTATTGTGTTTGTTGGGAGAGGAAAAGAGCCCTTTTGATCTTTCCAGGGTGGGTTTGAAGGTCAGAAGTCCCTGAGAATAAGCAGATTTCCTCTCCCTGCTTACCTCCAAGGGCCATCCAGCTCATGTCAGACCCTGGTGCTCAGGATCGACACCAAATACTCAGTTACACTTCTATGGCTGCAGCGTGTAATTATGGAGATATCCTGATGGGGTTTGGAACTTGAGTACTCAGTGCAAGCTCAGATGTGGGGCAGCACTGCTAGCGCCTGCTGCTGTGATCCCTGAGTCCTCTGAGAGGCACTTTCCCTGGGAATTATACATATTTATAGATAGAAGGACAATTTATCCTGCTTTGGGCTTCAGGCTCCTCACATCAGTCCAGCTACCCCTTGCTGCCCACCCACAGACTCTGCAAATTTTTTCTGCCAGCCCCACACTGTGCCCCATTGCAGCTGGGGGCCGTGGTGAGGGGTTTTACACCCCGGGGGTCTCAGCATGGCAGGCTGGGGCAGAGGAAGAACCCTGAAACAGCTGCTGGGGGAGAAGCACAGAGGCTTTACAGCTCCCAGCCTGTTGTGTCAGCAAAACTACCCCTATCTCAGGACCCTTATCTGCCAACAGTGTAAATAATTTCTAAATGAGCTGGAAGAAGGAGGACTGATGAATGCAGTTGTGCTGGAAAATGTTATCAGGTTGGGAACAGGGGTGGCTGAACACTCCCTTATCTGTCCTGGACGAGAAGTGGGGAATAGCTGAGGCCTCCCCAGCCCAACTCAGTGGCAGCACTGCTCCCAGAAGCATTTTACCATTCTGTATCAAAATGAAGAGTTTCAGCTACTTGCTTTCAATTCTGCTCTTTGTGCACCTTGCTGTGTTTATTATTCAGTGCCTTCTGTCCTCTCCCTGCCCCCTGTGCCAGGGATTAAGAAGATGCTGATTCTGTTGGTGGCTTTGGCACCTGGACATTGGGCTCAGAGAATCCTGTGGGTGTGCAGGGAACATCAGTGTGGTGATCAAGCCACTGTGTGGGCTCTGGGCAACTGAAAAAAATCCTGTTCTCCCATGTTCCCACTTAAAATCGCTACTCAACCTCTAACCTGACAGCAAAAACTGTATAACAAACATGAGGCTTAAATCCTGCTTTAATGATTGCTGGGATGAGGTGTTTGAACTGCCGTGATATGTTAAACCATTTAGTTTTTTAAGAAATTGTTAATAATCCATTAAAGCATTTCTCTCTTTGTTTCTCATTTCAATCCAGAATGGATGGACAGTAATGGAAACTCTTTCCTGGCTGGTGGCTCTTCAGTGCTTTGTCAATTTATTAATGCCTGGGCCAAAGGGATTCAGGTACAAAAAGCTGCTCAGGGCAGTGTCCAGGCACAGAGTGGTCACAGAAACGCTCCTTGGAAACAATCCCTCGATCTCTTCCATGAGGGCCTCATGGAGTCCAGCAGGATTTAGTTTGGGGCATGTTGTAGCCACTGTCCCAGATATCCCAGGCCATTCCTCCCACCTGGCATTGCTCCAGCATGAGTTAGGGCTCAAATAGCAGCCACAGTGCCAAGGCAAGCCTAAAAGGGGCTTCATCCCAGCACCCTGCCAAAAATTGACACCCCATGGGAGTTTAGTTATTCCTGTGCCTGCAGGACAATGGGGTGGCGATTGGAGGCAGCAGGAGGGGCTGAGGGGATTTAGTTGCTGCAATAGGATGGTGCTGACAGGAATCCCTGCCAAGCCCCACCAGGACACCTGGGGCAGCCCCAGAGCCCTCCAAATATATAATGATAAATAAAATAGATACCTATGTAGAGTGTATGTAAATACTACACTTGCATGTATACAAAATGAGGAGGTAACTTGATCCCTTCTGATCTGCCCAATAAGAAGCCTTTGCTTTGTTTTTGCCTGTAAAAAGAAACAATTGTTCCTTATTTTTGTCTATATTTGGTGTAATCAGATCCCTGCACAACTGAAGCTCATTTCCTGCTGCTGGGTACATCCAAGCTGTTATTGAGTATTTATTTTTCCACAGGCCTCTCTGTTTCTAATTACTTTGTGGTGATGTTATGTGACAATGTTGAGTTTGCACCTCCTTTAATACCTGCCACATGCTGAGTATATTGTAAACAACATATTTTTCAGATATTTCCTGCTATTATTTACCTCTTTATTTCTAATCTTACTATTTCTGGATATTTAATGAAGCTGTTTTCTGATGGGGTTATTGGCTGGGAGGGCGAGCAGACAGAAAGCAAACAGGTACATTAGAAGTAACTTAGCTAGTGATGCTTAAAATAGGTGAAACCCTGTGGGGTTTGTTGCTCTTTTTTTAATGGAAGACAGTGAGAGTTTTGCTGCAGCAAAAGTGATAAAAGACTGGCAGTGCAGAAAAATAATATCTCTGTATGCTCACACATAAATAGCCTGTGTGGTGCTGCTACTGCTGCTCTGGCAACAGCCATTTGTGCTTAAAATCTGTTTCTTCTTATTTGACAGACATTGGAATTTTACATGTGTGGGATGTCTCTCATAAACTGATTTTATTTGGAAGACAGCAGAGAAAACACTTTTTTGAGAAATGAAGGGGGAAACCATTGAAAAATGAAAGGGGGAAGAACATTTTTGATATTTTATTTAGATATATATTTATAAAATACATTTATGTAAAAATCCTGGCAGTATTAAAGCCTTTTAAGAGTTATGGTGCCATTGCCCTCCTGAGCCCTGAGCTGGCAGGTGCTGGCCCTGGCTCATCTGCTGTGTTACCAGAGCCATTGGTGCTTTGCAATGATAATTCCTGTTCCCAAATTAAACCACTGGCTTGACATGGACCAGGGCTCTCAGCTGGGGGGAGGCAAAGCGGAGCTCCTGGAGCCCTCACTCCTGTTGGGATTTCGTACTTAGCCCTTCTGGAAATCCTAAAGCACCCTGAGCATCATCTCAGACTGGGGTGTTTCTGCGGCTGCCCACCTTGGCAGCAGCTCCTGTCACCTGTGAAGTCTCCATGCTGTGGGTGCATTATTTTTCCCAGCAGCTTCATCCCGTGGCTGCCACAGGAGCACATCCCTGCAGCTCTGAGGAGTGCCTGGCCCTGCACTGAGCAGGGCTTCTCTGGGCTCTTGTCCAGCACTAAACATGGAAAATTCCAGCAGTCAGTCCTGTGTGTGAGGAAGCTCATTGGGATCTTTTAACTTTCAAAACAAACATGAACAAAATGGGTGATTTTACAGCAGATTCTGTTGGAAAGAAACAGTTGGCAAAGCAGGTACCTGGCTGAGGTATTCCCTGCCTAAGATCACAGAAGCTTTTTTAAAAGCTTTTTTAAAAAAGCTTGCTTCAGATCTAATCTGGGTAATTCGCATAAATTTACATTTGAACAATAACAGGCTCTGTTTCCTGCCTGCCACCTGCATCACACCGGGCCACTTCAGCTGCAAAAATACATTAAATTATCAAAGAATCACCATTTTTCTGAAGGATTGCCTGGGGTCAGCTTCTCACTTGTACTGCTGGTTTTCTACATGAAACTTTTAACAATCATACTATTGAAGCTCCACTTAAATTTAAACCTTTTTGTGGTTTCTATGCCTAACACATACATGGACCATGACCTGGTAAAAGTCCTACCTGCACAAGAGCTTTAACAGCATCCACACTCAGGATGGGAAGCTCTGGGCACTGCCAGTGGAGCTTGGGCACCAGCACAGCAACAAAACAAAAATGCCTGGCTGGATCTAAAGGAAAATTTTACTAAATTTATTAAGTACTCTAGATCCACAGCTGTTATCAGAATTCTGCTTTTTCAAAGTTTAACAAATTTAAAAGTTTAACAGTATTTTCACCCATTGGTAAAAGGAATTCCTGTGCTCCATCCTCACTGCAGTTAACCTCAGGGAGTAATACAACCTGCAGGAGAACTTTGGCAGTTTTTCTCCAAACCCAGCTATGAAATAAAATTGTTTTGCTTGCAATCCCAGGCCTTGTTTTCCTCTGACTGGTGACGATCTGTATCTGCTAGGCTGTACCACCAAACACGTGGCTGCCAGCCTGCTTTGAAAGGAAGGGCAACAAGGCAGTGAGATCCCATTAGCTCCGATTTTTGTTCGTGCTTGTTCCATTTAATCAGAACAGGTTTGTTGTGTCAGGGCAGTGTAAAGGAGATATTGTCACATAAAAGCACAGCTCTGAAACACCAGGTGGGGCTGTGTTTTGAAATACAACTGTTAAGTCAGGCCCTTTGCTTAACTTCGTGCAGCAGAAAAAAACAGATCAGTTCTACAAATACTTGCAGCTTTACTGTGAAAAATGTGGCTTGTTCAACATGGTATTAATTACTGATACTGTAAATGTTTTTTAACAGCATTGGCAATCTTTGGGATTTTCAGAAAAAGAACAAAAGCACCATTAATTGTTGCTTCAATACTGTCTGGTTTTCCTCCAACGGGAAATCCGAAGGCAGCACTATCCAGTGGCCCAGACTGGAGCAAGACTTGAGCTGTTTTATTTCCACTGAAGCGTAACAAGTCCAACACATTGTGCTTTGTAACCAGTTACACACACTCCTCCAATTCCTTTTGCTACCTCTGCAGCAGCAAATAAAACCACCAGTGAGGCAGACATGGCACAAGTAGCTGTTACTCCACTGCTGCTACTTCTCCTCTCCCTGGGCCAGGAACAGCTGCTCGAAAAGCACACTGGAAAATGACAAACTCTAAAGGCTGTTGACAAAATTCATTTCCCCTTCTGTACTTCTCATTTAGATAGCAAAAGTAGTACCGTTTGACTGTAATGCATTGTTTTGTGCTTTGTCAGGTCTCTAAATTATCTGTCTCAGAGGTTTGCCAGTAAAAACAATGCCAATATAATAATTTTTTTAAAAATCATCAAGAGATTAAGTAATTTAGTGGGCACACTTCAGCCTTACTACCAGACTTGTTCAAGCACAAAGTTCAGTATCAGTCTAGATGTATCCCTGTTTATGATACTGAATATGTTATTATTTATTCCAGAGTACACCAACACACCAGAATCTGAATATTCCGAGTAATCCCAGGCAAAGGACACCACATGGCACTGAAATGCAGCTACATCCAAGTTACTCCAACTGCAGTCTCACAAATACTCTTTTCATAATGAAAACACAAATCTTTCTTGTTATTACATGAAGAACTAGTTAATAGTTAGGGAATTATTTGTTTCAATGAGTAACTCCCCACTTGCACTAGAGAAATAACTGTTTTAAAGAAATAATCCCAGAAGTCAAATACAAGAACTGTAAATTCTATCATAAAAGGAGAAACATCTGTATGGATTTTATGGGATTTAGGTGCTGTCAATAACAAAGGACATCTCACTCCTTCCCTTAAGACGTTTTAGCTGGTTGCTGGCAATCAGGTTTGTCTCCACCTCCTTATTTATCCATCTAGTATAAACCTATCAAATCTTTGGTATCCTCCCGTTTGACTTGTGGTTACACATAGGAATACAACAACCAATTAGTGAATTAGGAGAAGCACACAGGAAAAAATATTTACAATCTACAAGCCTATTTTAAACTAATATAACTAGAAGTAAACTTGTATTAAATATTATGCCACAACCTTAAAATAAATTTACTGAAAGAGCTGGTACTTTCAGTCACAACAAGCTCTAGAACTATTTGTACCAATATGATTAAAAATTGATTAAATTGTCCTACAGATGTACTGGGCAAAGGGCTCAGTTTTCTCCTACTGGGACTTTCACCAATGCCAACCGAACAGCTGAATCCTGGCAGTGGAAGCAAAACTGCAAATCAAACAATTCCCATGCTGCTTTCTAATTAGAATTTAAGAAAAATACTAGAAAACCAACCATGCGCTGTCCAACAGGGTACAAAATCTTTATTGACCAATAAGTTAAAGTGCTCTTATAAATAGATGTTCTAGTCTTTTGTACTCTGCACTGAGCATAAAGCCAAGGTTCAGTTATTCCTCAGACTCTGACCCCTCCTCGTCCTGGCTGATCTGGAAGTAGCGCAGCTCATACGTCTCCTTGTCGGACGCGACGACACGGAGCCAGTCCCGCAGGTTGTTCTTCTTGAGGTACTTCTTGGTCAGGTATTTCAGGTACCTGAAAACCAGGAATGTCATGTTACAAGTTTCTCACTGAACAACCCTTGCTGCTGTCTGCGCTCCACCCAAGACAGTGTCTTGAGCAGAGCAATACCACAATAATTATACCCAGAAATAGAAAATTTTCACTGTAACAGGCAATAAAAGCTGATTTTCACTACAAATAAGTAAAAACTTAATATTCATTTGACTACACAGTAAAATGCCAGTAACCAGAAAGCACTGTTAAGTGGCTCCAAACCTTGCTCTAACGTAACAGATTCTGGTGCACTTGTATCAGCAAATGAAGGGGGAATGCAGGGAAGGATCTGTACCTTCCATCAGAACACTCAGCCTTTTTGTATCCCAACAAACTCAACAGTTTAAGGTTTCATTTGGCTTAAAGGGTTTGTTTGCAACAACTAACGCCACGCACACGTTCATTATAATACAACCAATTAAGTAATCAAACAGCCACCCATTACAGTGTTATTTTGAAGGTCCATCTTCCCCTGATACGCTTCTAAGGACTTACATAAAATATCTCTATTAATATGCTTAGAGCCAACATTAACTAGCAATCAAGCCTTGAGTTTTAAAAAGCCATTTTTAAATATGATATAATAAATCTGTTTAAATTACATGTTTCACTAATATTTACAGGTGCTATGAAGGTTAGAGCTAACATCTCTCTAAGTATCAGAAATGCACTAATTGGAATTCATTTTGCAGACAAGAGCTGAATACTAATGTGTGTTTAAGGGACATGGTTTAGTGGTGAATTTGACAGTGTCAGGTTTATGGCTGGACTTGATTGTGAATATCTTTTCCAAGCTAAATGACTGTTTTTATGTTCAACGTGCCACAAATCAAACCCCACAAACAGAGCGGAATGACAGCCATGCCAACCTTTTCGAGAACTGCTTATCGGAGGTCACTGTGATCTTGTTCTTCAGACGTTCAATGTGAACGGTGTTGCCCAAATTTCCAGTTTTCCCATTGACCTTAACCTTCTCCTTTAGGAACTGCTCCTGTTTCAACATTAAAAAAACAGAACACTAGGGAATGGCACCCTAGGTATGAACTAGGGAAGGGACCCTAGTCAGGTAACAACATTAAAAACCACTGTTTATTTATCTCCTGACAGAAATATTTACAGCTCAAAAATATTTTACAGCATGCAATTATAAAAAATTACCCTGGTACTAAAACAGAATTTAATTTAAAACAGTTCTATTACTGGACAGGTATGAAGCACGCTATAAAACCAAATCGTTTTTTGAAATGACAGTATTTTAAAGAACAGCTGATGATTTAACTCATTCAGAATGTAGCTTTTCAACTGCAACTCAGTTACTGCACTAAGGTTTTTATTATACAATGCGTCACGAGTATGAGCAAAACCACAACTTACAAAATTCCCGGAATCAAAGATTCCATCTTCCACCGGATGGGTCAGGTCAAGGCAAAACTTCCAGGTTGACTTTTTGGATTTCCGGTCCTTTTGCTAAAACACCAAAAAATCCCCCAGCATTAACAAACCACGCCGTAAAAAACTTTTATTCGACCCGAGGGGAGACACACCTACTAGCGGGAGCGCCACCTCCCGGCTAACACGGCTCACTGCAGCCGGCTCGGCCCGGCCCAGCCCGACCCGGCCGCCTCCCACATGAAGCCCTCTCGGGGAAAGGCCCCGCTCGCACCGGGACGGCCGCCAACCCCTCACCCCTCCCAGGGCTGCCCCGGTTTCTCCCGCCTCGCTCCCGCTCTCACCGGCGCCATGTCACACCAGCCGCGCCGCTCCCGCTGAAAGGAAGTAGTTCGCCTCACGCCGCGCTTTTATATCCCGGCTGGGGGCGTCACCGCGCAGGCGCGCGAGGCATGCCGGGAGGCGCCAGCGCTGCCGGGAAGATGGCGGCCCCGAGAAAGGAATGCCGTGTGGGATCGCCCGGCGTCATTCCCGCGGGACAGGACGCGGCCGCACGCGCTCCCCTCCCTCCCACAGCCGCCCGTCCCCCGCCCCTGGAAACGGCCGCGAAGCCCCTTGGCAGCCCCCACCGCGCTCCCATCACTGTAACCAGCACCAAGCTCCCCGCAGCACTGACACCTTTATTGTTTCTGGAGCAAAACACACACGCACACGTACAAATCTTTCCCCTGATCGTTTCCACGGCGTTGAGAACAGTTAACAGAGCTTCCCAGACGGACACCGGAGCTGCCCGGCTCGCGCGGGTTACAGGGCCGGGTTTGTCCCACGAGCAGAACTCGTCGCGGCCATGGCAGAAAACAGACGGCACAGAACAAAGGCATACAGAGCTTTGCCATACAGCAAAGCACAGCAAACGTCTCCTTGGAGTTCACACACCAAGTCACTCTCGGATGCCGAATACTGCAGGGCCACAGTGCGGGTGCTGGAGAGCCTCCGACCACCTCGTGCTGAGCTGCAGATCACTCCAGGAGCCACACCTTCAGAAACATTCCCAGCGGATACTCGAAATATCCTGAACAAGGTCTCTTTGTAGCCTGAAGTTTAGTTGTATTGTAACAAACTACATTCTAATTACTCAACCCCCCCCAAAAAATTAAAATAGTGGGATTTATTGAATTTTGAATTCTGTGAGACTGACCTGCAGTAACCATAAGAGTTAGAACTGTCAACAAACTCGACTTCTTTACAGATTACGTAAAATTATCTGTATTGTGAAACTACAGACCGTGCACCGTTTCTGGGTACACTTAGGATTAGAAAAACCTGCAAGAGAAACAATGAACTTCAGCTTAAAAAAAAACAGCCCTGAGAACATGGCTCAACCAGCAAGAGCCCAGTTGAAAAACCACCATTATAAGCAAAAAATTAAAAGGATCTATTGAATTCTCAAAGTATTATTTGCCAACATTTGAGGCAGGAAACACTGCAGTATTTCCAATTGTGTGAAGTAGTTAAGAGAAACTCAATGAACAGGAGCCATAAAAAACCCACGTTATTTGGAGTGGAAATACCTCTCACCACCTCCCTGTATTCACAGGCTTTACTCTAAGCAATTGCCATCAGCTATTAAGAAGTTTATGGTTTTGACACAATTTAAGTGTTAAGACAGTAATACAGAACAAATACACCGGTAAGATTTGTTTCAAAGTAAAGCTATGAAAGGAGAACTTCCCTAAGCACTTGGTTATGGATATTAAAAATACACATCTCTATGGACTACTGATCACAAAGTTTTTTGCAACGATTCTGACAGGAAACTGAAGCGTCTTGCTTTGGAAAAAAAATGCCTCAAATACATGTTCTAATTTAGAAGCAACCTTTAACTTTACTGAAATTTGGAGATTATGCTTTAAGACATGCTTATGTATTACCTATGGGAAACTTCATGCATGATGCTCTGCACTTCCATGGTGTCTGAAGTGCTTCACAAAGACAACTAAGCATATAAAAACAAACCTATAATGAAGTACCTAATCTTTTAAATCTTGCAGAACTGAAGGTTGCAATAGAAGGACATGTGGAAGTCCCAAGGAGGGCTCTTCCAGCAAGCCGGAGGTCATAAAACCTCTACGTTTAGATTGCTGTAGTACCTGAAAACCCCAGCCAGGCCAGGACTCTGCTTGTAGAAACAGGGCTTACACCAGCCCTGGTCCCACAGAGCTTAGTCTGAATAACTGCTCAGATTGTGGGCCAGTGGCATCAAGTGCCTGTTGTCCAACAAGGTTTTAGAGGACAGACAGGCACCTAAAAATAGACTAAAGCACTACCAGAGCAAGGACAAATTCAAGTCTTGTAGTTTTCAGGCATATTTTAAGTATTTGTAATATGGTGATAGAACTTGCATTAGTTGGACGTAGCAACCTGTCACTTCCCCTGTGACACCACACAGCACAGCTTGCCGTCAGCACCATCAGCAACGGTTAGTCACCTCCAAAGCCAACAAAGCCTGACTTGCAGGTACCAGCTCGATGGAGAGGCAGAAAGGAGCACAGTGCAAGCTAGCCTGAACTGTCCCTCATCCACTTCAGAACTATTCTGGAAGTATTTCAATCTGCACCTTCTTTTAAAAGCAGCTTTGCCATTTCAGTCAAGGTGCTATTTAGAGAATTCACCTGCAACATGCTTTGTGCTAGGCAAGAGTGTGTGGCAGGTCCTACCTCTGCCAGGTGTCCCAGGTAGCTGTGCTTTGTATTACCAGAGTGTATTTATTGCTGTCTTTACCTTCACTGCTCTCCCTGGCACGGGAAGTCTGTGGACAACACATGCTTTTGCCACCTGCATTACACCTCCAAGGTTTGCTAAGCCCTGCCCCACTGTGGCCAAGGGCAGCTCAGGACAGTTGCCACAAGCCCTTCAGGGACTAGAGAGTACAAACTATGAAGGTGAAAACATTTTAAGCAGTTAAGGGCAGCATGAAGTCGACTCCAGCTGCCAGTAGTGTGAATTGTGCGTGCTGTCCAGGGCAGCTTCCATGTCATCCTCCATCAGCCACTGAGCATTAAGGCAAGTTCAGGAAACAATTTTATAAACTGTGAAGAGAGGTCTGAGCCATGGACTAAGGAAGTTTCCCCACTCATAAAGAGTCACTAAGTCTTAGAATTCAAGTTGAATGCCTTAAATAGGAGCAGGCTAATTATCCTTCTGTAACTATTGCTGTGAAGCCTTGTTACGCTACTAAGTAGTTAGAGGCATGCATGCGTGTTGCTATGACTCAGACCTCCCCAGGATAGGAGCCAGCTTCCCTAACAAGGTAGCAAGTTATTTACTTTTATAGTGAAGCCATGGTTATTCAGTATCATCTGTCAAGTTTATGTTTTGAAAATACAAGAGGTTTCATTTTTTATTTAAAAGAATCACATGCATTTAGTCTGGACAAACCACAGATCTATAAATTTGGTCCTTATTGTCACCAAAGCTCTGGCCTTCACAAGCAACCTCATTTCCTTTAAGCAGTGCTGGATTCTGGATTAGTGTTGCAGGCTAACCGGCAATTTTCAAAATCACTGAGATTTTAATTCCTTAATTAAACTATTTTAACATTCCTGTAGGTTTCAGCTATGGATCTAAGAAACCAATCAGGTGTTACTAGTGGATGTATTTTTATTTGCTTGAGCAAAACAGTGTTTGTCTGTATGAACAGACAAAATACAGTATTCAGAGGCTTTTAGACAAGCTGGTAGGTATCTAGGATTATAAAGTGACCTGGAGCACAAGTAGTATTTTTCTTGACATCTTTAGGTAGAAGTAACAATAAAAGTAGCTTTTTTTCCCCCCCTTTTTTTAAAGTTTAAGTACTTTGTGGATTGGGACTCTTGCAGAACTGTAGGTGCCAATCACAACTTTTACACCAAGAAACTCAAGTGATCAGAAATGCCAGCTGGCTTTACCAAGGCCCAGTGGCCATGTGCAACTAAACTGTATTACCTCTGTTTTCTTCTTTGCCAACTTGTTAGCTTATTGTAATGATAAAACGGTTTAAAAAAAAAGCCTACCTGTGGTTTAGGCAGGCCATTGGAATGGAGGAGATAAGACTTAGATAGGTCAAGGAGACACAAAGGTGAGAACGGATGTTAAAGCTATAGACTTTCACTCGAGGCCTTTGTCAGACTTGAAAAAAAAATAGAAAAATGCAGTTCAATTGCTTTCCTTTATTATATTTAGTCTTAAACTATAAGAGGGTGACAAACTCCATGGGAATCTGTTGCAGTGCTTCCAGCTTTAGGTTTCAACCTTCAGGTTCAGACCGTATTTTTGTAGCACAGGGACCACATTTTTCAGACAGTGGGACAAACTGTAGCATTGAGCCTAAACTAAATGTATGTGATTCTTTTTTTTAAAAAAAACAAAACAACAAACCCCTTGTATTTTCAAAACCTAACTTGACAGGTGATACCGAGCAACCATGGCTTCACTATAAAAGTAAATAACATGCTACCTAGTTAGGGAAGCTGGCTCCTATCCTGGGGAGTTCTGGACAGATTTTGAAACTGCCAGTTAACCTGCAACACTAATCCAGAATCCAGCACTGCTTAAAGGAAATGAGGTTGCTTGTGAAGGCCAGAGCTTTGGTGACAATAAGGACCAAATTTATAGATCTGTGGTTTGTCCAGACTAAATGCATGTGATTCTTTTTAAAAAAACAACGAAACCTCTTGTATTTTCAAAACATAAACTTGACAGACAATACTGAACATGGCTTCACTATAAAAGTAAATAACATGCTACCTTGTTAGGGAAGCTGGCTCCTATCCTGGGGAGTTCTGGGCAGATTTTGAAAATTGCCAGTTAGCCTGCAACACTAATCCAGAATCCAGCACTGCTTTTTAACAATTCAAAAAGGAAATGAGGTTGCTTGTGAAGGCCAGAGCTTTGGTGACAATAAGGACCAAATTTATAGATCTGTGGTTTGTCCAGACCTGAGCAGTTGCCCGAGCCTGGTGATCTTCTTTACTTGCAAGGCTTTATGGCTACAGCACATTCTTCGTTCATTGCACTTATGACAGATATCTGGAAGAGAAGGCACACAGGTGAGCTCCAGCCCAGGCCACAGGAAATGCTCCTAGAAGTTACAGACTGACATGTTTTAATATCTATCCCATCTCTTTTGAGTGCTCCAGTACAAATGTCCTTCAGCATCTCAAAGTACCAAACCCCACCCCTCTAACCCACTCTTCACAAAGAGATACAGGAGGTCAGTATCAGAGTAAGACTTTCTTTTGTTTTATAAATAAGTGGGATAAACCATAACTGTTCTTGTCTGCCCTCCCCACACACCTGCACATCTTCATTGGCATTGAATTTTCCTTCTATTTCTTTGCCGAGATCCCCTTCTGGCAACTTTAGATCCTCACGTACTTCACCACTTTCCGTCAGCAGGGAGAGATATCCATCCTGAATGCCTATCAGCTGCAAAGAGAAGTTCATTTTCAGAAGTCTTAACATCAGCAGATACCAGCAGGTAGCAGCTTAGTAAGCAGAAGGCAGTGAACTGTACCTGTTACAATAATCCCTTAGTACTCTGTTTGCAACAGTAGAAAACCTTATTTAAATCCCTTTTTAACAAGTTTAGTGGGCTAAGAGTTAGGGCAACTGTAGCAAAAGGCATTCTGCTATCAAAAACCAACAGAACCCTGCTGGTTACTTCCTAGTAGGTGGGACACTAAAAACCTTCTATGTGTGATTTAGGAAATGTACTGCTTTCAGGTCACTGGTTCAGCTTTCTTCATCTATGAATTAGAAACAGTAACTGAAATGGTGTTCACTCAACAGCACTGCTTGTATAAAGTGTAAAAAGTACACAACAGTGTAACTGAACACTTCTATACCTGCATCTATACAGTGAAATACAATAATTTACATTAAACACTAAAAAATTGGGGAACATCCACCAGGCCCTGGACCGTTTTGTAACGCTGTTTTCAGCCTAACCAAAAGCCTGAGGTAAGGGGAATGGCTATTTTGACAGAGCAGGTTGGAGAATTTGGAACATGTAACAGTAAATCCAAAGTCAGAATCCCAGAACAACAAAGATCACCAAGATAACATTAAGAATTTCTTGGAAGGTCTGAGCCCTAAGAGAGGCCAGTCACTCTTTTCAACAGCATCAGCTGTCCTGAAGAGTTGCTAAAACACTGAACTTGGCCTTTGTCAAGCAACTGCAGCTTTCCAAATGATGTGGATGTGTCAGTTCCTGACCAGAACTATTCCCAATGCAATGGCAAGATAGCAAACATGTTATAACTGAACCTGAATTGTGCTTTGAAGACCTCACTAACCATATCACAGGAGGCATTACAGCAGTTGCTCCCTTCATAGATATATTTCAGAGCAGAGTTCAGTAGCCTCAAAATTATTTGCTATCACCTAAAGCCACTTTGCACACATGGAGCAGAAAACACTTTGGCAAACCAGAACTGGCATCAGATACAGTTTAGGACTCTTTTGGGGATTCATCTACTCCACGTAAGAATGAAACTATATATAACAATCTATGCTTAGATTCAAATTTAGGTATGTGAGATCTTCCTTGAACTTTAAATATTAATATTTAAATATTAACTTGCAGCAGGGATAACCTCTCTCCATATTCTAAAGGATGCCAGTACCACAAAGAATTGGCCTTATAACAATAGCTAGAAAAAGCATGGTTATGTATTATGTCTATTACCTGTCATGCTTAAAGACTGCTACTCTAACCTGAGGTTGCTTGCACACCAAGGAGCTCTCTCTCTCCCTCAGCGAGTTCCAATAGCTTTAACAATTCAGTAAATGCTATGAGTTCAGCTCTGTCATATCCAGACAAGCAAGTTCCATTAATTCTGACAACAGTACTTTATTGAGAGTCAAATCTGGGGATGAAGAGTTTATGAGTGGTATGAAGAGTATAAAGCCTTGTATGACTGTTAACTCACCTGGTAATCATTCCTCTTGATATTTGGAACATCCATGTTATGAGTTGATGGGCAAATATCTTCATATTTTTTACCAGTGAAGATATCAATCCCAACCAAATGGACCTGTAAGAGTTGAAAAATAACTTCAGTTACTGCAGGTCCTGGAGAATCAAGATGCTATTGCCATCAGTATCGCTGGTTCTACTCAGTTTCCTACGAGATCATGTGCAATCACAGATTCTCCCTCAACCCTCTGCTTGTGGTACAAAAACATCCATCACATCAAGAGGAGGCCTCTCATTCCCTTCCCCAGCACACTACAGAAAGCCTACATGAGAGCAAGCCTCTGTTATCTTCCACTGCCTTCTGTAGATTTACAGCACCAAGCTAAGAGCTCACCATGGTTAAGAAAATGTTTGTTTATAAAGACCTAGCTCTTCTGAGAAAGAGGCAGTGGAGGTTAACAGGAAAAGAGGTGGTCATGCACAGATATCACAGCAGTTCCCACCTCCCTTCATGCCAGCTGCACTGCTCACTGCAGCTTAAGTTTAGATGATCAGTTCAACCAGTTCTTCTCAGGTCCTTTCCCTCTCACAGATGTTTCTGTATTTAAGAAAATTGGATCTGTCTATTAGAACAAGCCAAGGGGAAGGAGAAAGGAAAAAACTAGGAAGAGCACAGTCTACTCTAGTTTGGACAAATCCCAAATACTCTACTCCCCTACATATACTGCACAAGGTTGTGGAAACTTATGAATCTCCTTAGTCTGTGCTTATGACAGATCTGTCTCTAAACTCTAATATACCCACCCTAAAGTGTGGTTGAATGAATGAATGGGGATTCCAGCCTTGCTCAAAGCTCTGGACAGCTACATGAGCCAGCTGCTTGGGTAGCAGGGCTGCAGCCCCAGACAGGGCTAAGAACATCCCTGATGGGACACAGACACTCCTCTCTCAGTGCTGGAGTAAAGAAAGAAGCTGCGAGGCAAAAGCAGCAAAACAGGGCCAGAGCAGGCCCACAGAGTAACGAGTGTTCGCCGAGCTCCGAATTATGTAACACAGTACGGACACTCCTGGTCTAACACTGCAACAGTAAAAGTCTGCCGGCATGGGCAGACACAGAAGTGCTCTGGTGGGTAGCAACAGCACAACCCAACCACGCCCTAGTGATTTCATCAGTCCCCCTTCCAGAACTTACTCTACCCCCACTACAGAAACTGGTTTTGTTACTATGAGCGTTAAAACCTTTTTTAAAAAAATGCGCTACCGAATAAAAGTTAGGAGAACAGAACAACCCCCCCGTCCTCAATCCTTCCAGCTTTACGTGACTGGAAACCCTCGAGCCAGCTCTGGAGTGATGAGACACCGCTGCGATCAAGGCAAAGGCGGGACACAGAGCCAAATGAAACGCTACACCCTTCCCTGTCGGCCAGTCGGGAGCCGCAGGAGCGCACACTGCGGGCTGTGCGACAGCCGGGCCGGCAGCGCTCACCTTGGCGTGGCCGTGCTTGCCGGTCTTCGAGGTGGACATCTCCACGATCTTGCAGGGGCGCCCCTTGAGCACCACGAAGCCGTTCTTGCGCAGCGCCGAGCACTGCATGGGATAGGTGGAGGAGGCGCCGGCATCGCCCGTGGTGAAGTCGAGCTCGTCGGCCATGGCGGTGCGAGGGGGAGGGCTGGCGGCGGGGGGGGCTGCGCGACAACGAGAGAGGGTCGGCTCGGAGCCCCG
>VZRF01015755.1:57775-192006 GCA_013396875.1 Vireo altiloquus
CCCCCCGCCGCCGCCATCTTGGGTTGCTGAGGCGGTCGGGGGTACCTCAGGGCTGCTTGGCTACGGCGGTGGGAATTACACGAATATGGGGGGAAGTGTGTGTCCACAAAGCCGTGTGAGCCGTGCATAACTGTTCACACAAAGCTCCTCTCTCTGCCTCGTGTGCCCCTTCTCAGAGTAATCATAAACGAGCGTTTTGAAAGCATTATAATGAGCCAAAAGGGACGGAGATGACTGAGATCCTTACCGAGGGCTTCTGTTTGATAATTCCGTTAATAGTGGAATTATTAGTACTGGAATACTGTGTCCAGCTCTGGTGTCCCCAATATAGGAAAAGACAGGGATCTGTTGGAGCAGATCCAGGGGAGGACCATGAAGATGACCCTCTGTAAAGAAAATCAGAACGTTCAGCCTGGAGAAGAGAAGGCTCCAGGGAGACCTTGTTGCAGTATTTTCATTTATAAAGGAAGGTTATGTGAAAGAGACTTCTTCCAGGGCCTGTTGTGACAGGACAAGAGCCAATGGTTTCAAACTGAAAAGAGGGTAAGTTTGGAAAAACCATGTTCAGAAAAAATGTGGATGTCCCATCTTTGGAAGTGTTACAGGCCAGGGTGGATGGGGTTTAGAGCAATCTGATCTAGTGAAAGATGTCTGTGCCCATGGCAGGGGTTTGGAATAGATGATCCTTAAAGAGGTTTTCCAGTCCAAAGTATTCTAAACTATGGCACAGCCCTCGTCCTATCCAGCAGCCATTCCCTGCGTTGCCTCAGGGGAGGTCTGTGGCCATGGGATCCTGAGCAAAGTGAGACCAAAGGACTGTTTTACTAAATTCTTCCTTGTCAGATTTTGTAATACTTCGATATCTTTGAACAAATTCACCTGGAGCTTTCCCGTGGAGCTGCTGGCAGATGTGTCCCGGCTGTGCAGGTTGCCCTGCAGATCACCTACAAACACAACAAAAACAGGAAAATGCAGCAGTTCAGTGACAGCAGTGGCAGCACCTGCCTCAGCCGTCACCACCACAGGCTGCTGTGTGCTGCCCTACGGTTTTCACCTTTTGTCATCTGTGCCCTAATGGGGTAGCTACACAAGTCACTTTTAACATCACATTTTTAAATAGCGCATCATGAGATGTTGTATTTAATCTGTGTTAATTTTTGTAATCTGTTTGCCTGTGGTCCCACTGTTGGTTACATAGATCCCACTCCAAATTGTATGGCCAAAGCGTTAAGTTTGGCTCTTATTTACATGGGGCCACTTCATGAGGCCCCAGCATTGCGTCCTTCTCCTTTACTTGGGCTTTCCTTGGATGCTGCCTCACCCAGCCTGCTATGGAGATGATACCACTTTATCCTGCCCATTTTACTGCTGTGTCAGTTGATAAGCAGAATCTGGGACATCCTGTCAAGAGTTTTAACATGTGCAGTGTGTATTTGTTTACCTGCAAGTGTATAAGTTGCACATGCTCTACGGCTTTTTATCTTCTAATAAAATACTTTGTGAGAAAACAACCAACTGCTCTGAACCCAAACTGCAGCAGCCTGGGGCTAAGCACTACTGATAATTTTTTTTTCTCAAATATCAGTTGATAAATTGGGCTGATTTTCCACAATTAGCAGATTCATTTTGAATTACTTGAGAGATCTTCTGGGCTAAATCAAGTCTTTTTACTGTAGTACAGCTGTAGATGATATTTCTTTTTTCAGATACAAAACAAATATTCCAAGACAGCCTTTATTTGAGAGTCAATACAAAACACTCAAAATCCAATCCATCAGTCATTGCTTGTAGGCATCATTCCTTTGTCTGGATCAATATTTATTTTCTAAAGTGTGTTTCTTGATAGTATTAATGTGATTATTCTGCTTTTCTATACAAGAACAGCAATTTGATTCAAAGCATATTTGTAAATAAAATACCATAGCCTTTCACATTTAAAGGTGTTTTCTTTCCAGTGTTGCACAGCTGGATCGCACACACACTTTTTCTCTCAAGTAGGCTTAGGATGTTATCCTTCTAACTGTGTCTTTAAGAAGTGAAGAGGAATTAGAAAATCTTTAAACTTAGTGAGTTGTGTCTGTTCTCACTTATATACTGGAGAAGTGTCCGATGCCCTAAAGGGCATCAAAGCCCAGCCTTGAGAATATGCATTTCAGACAGTGGTGGGACAAACATCCCACCTTGTTTCCAGCCGGCCGACTGGAAGGCAGGAAGTGGTGTTTACACCCCTGGGCCGTGGGGTCAGGTCACACGATTAGAAATACCAGGTCATGAGCGGAGGTGTGTAAACAGCCCTGTTCCAACCTGAGCAGTGTCTCTGTTTGAGCTGCTGAGCTGACTTTCCTGGGATCCTGCCATGTCCTGACTGTTGGGGTGAGGGTTCACACCAGCTTGTGGGCGCAGCCTTGAGCAGGGGGACGTGAGAGAGGCTGTGAATCAGTGACCCCCCTCACAGGACAGTGCCACGCTCAGCAGGACCTCAGAGTTCTATGTCCGTGTATGTGTGTGACAGGAATGGGGTCAGGGCCCCTCTGCAGTGACCTTGCCACTCTGCTCCGGGCCCTGCTTTTTTCCTGCCGTTCAGTGCTTCCTGTGCCGCGCATGTCCGCATGAGGGAATCACCCTGGGCACACACTGGGGATCAGAGGCAAGCGGTGACAGTGCAGTGGCACTGTGAGCTGGGGAGAACCACTGTAATTGTAACTTCCCCACAGGGAAAGCACAAAGTAACTCCAGCTGTTCCCTCCTTCTGGGGCTGCAACTGTGCTGGAGCAGTGATATCCCACCCACGACCCGCAGGGACCTGATGCTTTTCTGAGTCACGGAGCTGCTCTCTCTCCTGAACAGAGTGCAGGGAGACTACCCAAGCCTCGGGTCTGCAGTTGTATCTACAGCCTGTAAAATTTAAGGACTGCTGATCTACAGACAGGATTTATTGCCCCAGTGCTGGGGAGGAGATTCCTTCCCTTTCATCACAGCTACTTAGTCTGTGCCTCTGGGTAAAATCTGCAAGTGTTGCTTCAGGATTTAGTGACACACTTGAGCACACTCAGTTACCTTAAATTTAACCTGATACTTACACATTCTGCGGTATCCAGACCTGATGTCCTGCCTTGAAATTCCTCAGCTCCCACAGATTTCAGGGAAAGATAAGGACACCTCAGAAAATTCATCATACCTCAAAGACTTTGCCCCTGCATATGTAATACTTGGGTTAGCGTCATCATTATCAGCTGTTTGACTCCAGAGGTAGAGGGTAGTGCTTCTCAGCGATGAAAAACAAGTTGAAGTGAGGCAGAAAAACCTGTGATAAATTAGTGTGGAGAGCGTTAATGGGGCCAAATGTCCTGAGTTTATTGAATTAGGGAAGTCAAACTAATTTTAAAATTAAGCCTAGAGAGTGGGAGACTAGACACCGTTGGCACAACAGAAAAGTCTTAATGGCTGTCGTCTCAGCACATTAGGAAAACACTGTCAGAGCTCTTGCTGACAAGATGCTTTCTCAGGGATTATTAATTATATTGCATTATTAGCCAGGCATGGCATGAGAACATATTTAGCACATTAACTAAAATGCAGCGACCATTTAGCTAATAAGTTTGACTCGGTCTTTTAAATTTTCTTAATGATTAGCAACTTAGTAAAACTGTAATGGTGAGAGATAAAAATAATGATTCAACAAGTTGTGTCTCAAGAACAAGTTTTAACTGGAACTTGCATGTAGCAAGGACAGACAAAGTGTACAGTCCTAATTATCAGCCTGATGGGATGAGACAAAAGTAAACATATCATCAGATTTAACTGACTCTAATGACCCCGTCTTGTGCTGGCATATGGTTAAAGTGCTCTTGTGATAGTTCAGCCCAGCTTGATCCTTCCACTGCAGCCATGGGGAGGACAAAGGGTCAGCAGTGCCTAACTGTGCTCATCCTGTCCCAGGCTGGAAGAAGAAACTCCCTTACCTTCCACATGGCAGCTGCTGCAAGGAAACACATCCTGACACTCCCATTTTCCTTACAGCCTCTGAACCCCCTGGCAGCTCTTCTGGGAAAATCAGCACTGTAGCCACAGGCAATGTTAATGCTGTGGGCTGTGTTAAATTGATTTATGTGCTGCACTATAATAATTGGATCAGGCTTTCTATTGTGACACAGGAAAACAAGGACTGACTGCTCAGTGTTGATCAATAAGGCCCCTCACTGCTGAGTTGTCGGCAGTCACTGATGCCCCGCAGACAATAGGACAAAACTTAGCAGAAGTTTAGGAAATAGTTTTGTACCCGCTGTATGATCACAGGGAACCCAGCCTGGATGGGCCCTCAGAGCAGTGGCAAATCTGCTTTCAACTTCACCTCTCCCCAAATGCTCCTCCTGCCTCTCATGCCTAGAGAGGCCCCAGCACCAGGTTTTAGGCTACACCAGCACCATGCAAGCAGAGGTGCTTCAGACTGGGATGAAGTGGGCAGTGGGAAAGTTGGAGCCAGACATTGGCACCCCTCCAGTCAGTATTCATCCCGGCCCAGAGGCAGCTCCCACCAGCTGCCTCCAACCCCACAGTCTCACCTCTGGACCACCTGATTCAAAGGGATTTAGCTGAGGGCTTGCAAAGCTTTTACTACCTCTGGAGCAAATGTATCCTGCTAGAAAAACAGCTCCCGTCTGGCATTGGATGTATGTCTGAGATGTACAGAGGGGGAAAAACAGCAGCACAAGCCAACACATCGTAGATGTTGTTAATCTTTTATCTAACAGACCTAGATAACAATGCTGATAGCAAGAATCCTCTTTTTTTCTCCTTTTTGTACGTTCAGACAATCCATTTTAATATTTAACTTGCAATAAACACTGTGGAGAGCTTCTGAGCTTGCTGTGGCTGTTGGTCTCACCTGGGGGGACCTGTATGAAGCCCACAGATGGACAGCTCAACACAGACCTGTGCCCCAGCTCTGCTGCTCTCTTCTCGGCCCCAGCCTGGTTCCAGCAGCCCTGCATGCCCTGTGTCAGACCTGGGTCACCCACCACTGCAGCACATGACAGCAGTTACCCAGTTCTCTTCTAGTTAAATCCCAGCATTTGCTCCAGCAAAGCCTTTGGTGCAATCTTACTGCTTCAGTGCACACTCCGTGGCCAGACATTTCTCCCAGTGGACCTTGTGGCTGCACTTCCCATCGCTTGAAAGTGACCAGAATTTGCTGTAGAGGCTTAATACCAAGAGAGTGAAGTCCACAAAGGAAAAAAAGTTCAGGCACATGGAAAGGAGCATGAACCTTCCTTGAAACCAAACCCATAGCAGCAGCATGATCCTCCTCAGCCCATCTATTCTGTGCTTTTCATTATGCTTGATCCTCTGTTATATTTTGGCCAATGCTTCACCAGCAGCTGTGGTGAGCACACAGTGACCAAGCAATGCTGGTGTTTAATCTCTAAGTAAATAATGGGTTTCTACCCCAAGAAAGTTGCTAGAAAGTAACCTGGTATCACAACAAGGAACATGCAAATCTTAAAAGTCAAGCAGAGAGCAGGCTTTTACAATGGTTCCAATATATCTCCCCAAAAAAGGAAGAAAAATCCTTGGAATTTGATTCTGCCACATAAAAGTGTCTCATGAAGAAGCAAAAGGAGCACAAACAAGGCTATGGAAACAGCATGACCTCCTGCTTGCACACTATCTTGGCTGAAGCACACCCAGCCAGCAAAATGCTAAGTGATGCAAAGTGGGAGTTGGGTAAGTGGCACCTTCCAGCTAACCTTTCAATACCCGTTTCTTCTTTGGGTCATCATTAATTGTTGCTCTGTGGGGAGCCTGAGCCCTTGGCTGCACCTGCAGCCTGTGGGTCTTGAGCACTGTATGAAAGGAAGGGAAGGAAGGTGCAGATGGGGAAGGAGGTGCCCTGGCAATGGTCACACCATGGAAGGGGTGGCAGCAGGACTCGAATCTCCTCACATGGAGACCAGGAATGCCCAGGCCTCTTGTGTGGTCAGTGTTGTGCTGTGACTTGTGCTGTAGCAGCGAGAAGGGAGAGAGGAGAGGCTTCCGGGGAGGAAAGAGGGAGCTAAGTAGTCTGGCTGAAATGTAAGGAAAACGCCCATCAGCCCAGCCACAGTTTCTAAGACTGTCCTAAACAATATTGTGACTGAGAAATCCGTATGAGATCAGCAGTTCCATAATGCATAGATAGCAAAACAAGGGAGGTACATGCCAACCAGTTCAGGTGGGATCCACCATCTTCCTCTGAAGAAGCAAGAGTAAGGTGGAGTTTTCTCAACCTGTTTTCCTTAGCACCTGGGGTGATCAGTGCTGTGTGCTGGTGGCACAACTGCATTAGCAGTTGGTTTCTCAAGGCACCAGGTCACTCACCAGAATGAAGCAGAGAGCAGGGGATAAAAAAGTGAAAATGTGAGGCTGCGGCATTAGCTGACCCCTCTTTCCTGCATTTCAGCTAACAGATGGCCCTGCTCAATCCCATCTGGTAAGATCGTTGTCCCAATGTGCTCTTCCAGCAGGGCATGGAGACACACATGTAACATACTTCTCCAGTCCTTTCCCTGGCTCTTCCTGCAGCCCAGTTGTCCCAAGTGTCTCAGAGTAAAATGCCAGGCAGCTGGGAGGTATGAATCGCAGCAGCCAGAAGGAAATCCGATGGATGGGTCCTCCTGGTCTGCCAGCTGCAAGGTTTTTGTGAAATGAGACTTTTGCCCAATGTTCTTCCCACGGTGCCTGAAGGCACCAGTCCCTCCTTTCTGAGTGCATGGGATATCTATGCCTCCTCACTGCCTCGCAGGTCTTGGAGCTCAGTCATGGCTTTGGCCGAGAGCTTCTTGCGGCGGAACACGGCTGCGATCTCCTCAAAGGACTTTCCTTTTGTCTCCGGTACTTTGAAGTATGCAAACAGAAAGAAGATGAGGAGCAGTCCCGCGAAGATCGCAAACACGTACGGTCCACACAGATCCTGCAGTGGCAAAGTGCGAACAGGGGAGACCACCATCAGCACCACAGGGACGGCTTCCCCTTCCTACCCCAGGTGGCTGAGATGCCCAGCCAGACTAGGGGATGGAAATCTGGGAGGCACATCCCCATCCTGCTGGGCTGCTTCGGGAGCCCAGCATTGGGGTCATGCCAGTTGTTTATTTGTATGGTTTAAGGGATTTCTTACCGCTATGTACTGGAAGCACATTCCCACGATGAAGTTGCAGGCCCAGTTGCAGAAGCCAGCGACAGCGATGGCAGCGGGGCGCGGGCCTTGGCTGAACAGTTCGGCTACGATAAACCAGGGGATGGGCCCAGGCCCCACTTCAAAGAAGATGACGAAGAGGAAGATCGCGACCATGCTGACATAGCTCATCCAAGCAAACTGGCTCTGCAAGAGGTTGGTGTTATAGTCCCAACACAATTCTCATTAATTATCACTAATTAGGTAGGCTTCTTTTTCAGAAATTTCATTCTATTCAGACAAAAGGAGAGTGGACATTAATAATTAGGGTTTTAAACTCTTGTGCCAGGTGCTGACTGGGCGTGTGGTGCCAGCATTGCTGCCTGGAGGAGTTCACAGCCATCAGCTCAGGTGTTACTCTGAGCCCTCTCCTTGCCTGCAGCTCAGCAAAATGAGGCAGAACAGCACCCTGTAATAACCAGGGTGTTCATCAAAGGAGGCCACCTCTTATTTGCTTTTTCTTCTTGACAGGCACTTGCTTTGGACTGACTTTGATGGGGTCTTCTTTCGAACCAGGGAGAGAAAATGGAGAGAAGTCCTTACCAGGAGCACAAGCCCAACTGTCATGGCCACAGCGCTGACTAACATGCCCGTCAAGCCAGCCAGGAACAGAGACCGCCTCCCTGCCTTCTCTACCAGAAGGACCTGTAGAAACACATGCAGCAGCTCAGTGTCCAGAACAACCACTCTCAGGATCAAGTCCATTAGCAATAACCAACCTTACCACTGCCACACTGCTCTTTTGCTCTTTCAGCTCTAGTGGTACAGGTTTATGGGCTGGTTTCCAAGCATCAGAAACTCTGTTGGTGGGTGCTGGGGAGCCTGACTGAGCCTTCACCCTGCCAAGGGCACGGCAAAGGCTCATACAGTCAGACCCCATGCATTTCCAAACTCTCAGGACTTCCCACCACTACTATACATGAATTGCTGACTGTGGACTTTCTCTCTCTTTTCCTTTTCTTTTTTTCTTCCAGAAACTGAAAACTTACTAGGTCTGCATTAGTTTGAAATCAGCCTTCAAAGTGTGGCATGATTCAGGTCACATCACAGGTCATTGCACCTTGCCTGTCCCAGGGCAGGGATAGCTGTGTAGCAACTGCAGTCAGGATTTTTCCTCCAATCACTCCCAGACTCCTTTTGCTTCCTTGGTAGTCACAAGGCCTAGTTTGCTCCTTTTCAACTCCTCTTGGTGGATTCCAGTTGTCTCACCCAGCTTTTGACAGATACCAAGTCTGTACCAGACACCTCACCTGGTGGGGAGCTGTAGGTCCCTCCAGAGGACAGTGCAGCTGGCCTGGCCTAACCATACACCCCTCTCTGAGGCTGCCTGCTCTTTCTCCTCTGCTTGAAAGGACACCTGTGGCCAGCAGCTCTACCTTTCCTGCCGTTACATCCATGATTTACAGTTGCCAGAGACTGTCTCTTTTGCTGGAGGCGGTTCATGTGCTGACACATGAAGTTGTAGAGGATGAGTCTCTGCTCCCTTCTCCCCTTGCCAAGGTCCACCTGGCTGTCAGCGCTTCTGCCTTTTCATTGGGGTCTGTCATTTATTGACAAAAGCAGGTAATTTTTAAGCGCTCATGGACAAAAGAAGCAAAGAGCAAATGCCCAAGGCTGCAAGTACCACAGCCCCGGGGTGGGGATTGAGCTGCAGGACACCCTCCATGCTGAAGAAAGGCTTCTTCCAGCTGCACATCTCTGTGCCTCGTTTCACAATAAACATTACATTTACTCCTCAGTATGGGGCCTGCAATGGACTTTGTCTAAAGCTTCACTCCAAGACCTCCTATCTCACACGTGCTGGGTTGGAAGGGACCAATGTGAAGACCATTGGCTGAAGATCATCCAATTTCAACCCCCTGTCATAGGCAGGGACACCTTCCACAAGACCAGGTTGCTCCAAGCCCCATCCAACCCGGCCTTGGGCAATTCAGGGATGGGGCATCCACAACCTCTCTGAGAAACCTGTACCAGTGCCTCGCTACCTTCACAGACAAGAATTTCTAATATCTAATCAAAACCTGCTCTGTCGGTTTAAAATGACTCCTCCTTGTCCTAAATCTCTTGGAGCTGTGTATTTCTGCCTTGCAGCCAGTCCTGCATCATGTTGGTGAAAGTCCTTTACTCCCTAAATCTCTTGAGAGATATGAGAGAAATGGGCTTGGCATTTCCTGATCTTATATTAATGGCCACATAATAAAACTAATTGCCAGCTGATAGGAATTGTGTTAATCCACTTAGGAGAGGGACAAACAAAAGGAAGGTCTGTGGAAACAGAACCATCCTTTTATTGCTACAGAGCCCTGTTGAGATAGGATGAGGATAGGTGTTGGATTACTTTTATTGCTGTGGAATAGCCTTTGGATATCACTCATGCAGGTGCTATGTACATACAGAAAATGGTTTGAAAGATAACAGGTAACAGCAGACTGTGAGCTGGTGACTTCCCCAACACAGCCCCCATCCCCTGCCTGCTCCCTGGGGAAATAGGACCTGCAGAATTGCAGTCTCAAGGGCAACTTTTATTTTGGGGGGAAGTGTGGAGATTTCAGAGCTTCCCTGAACACAGTGGTGCAGTTTCCACTCACGAGGCATTTAGCAGTGCTGATCAATAGCAACGTGCTCTATGTCAAGACTTGAATTTTCAAATGAAACTTGCCCAGGGAATGATTTTTCCCTATAAGGTGTTCAGGGTCAGTCCTGCAACACTGCAAATCCCAGCTCCAGGATAAAATCATGTTTCAAAACCACATTGTAGCTTTTGTGTCTTTGTAGTCCAGGGGGCAGAAGTATTTACTTACAGAGATAACAGTGAAGACCGTGTTCACCACTCCAACACCAATGGTTGCATAAACTGGTTGGTCAACCCCAGCTCTCTCGAAAATGTTTGTGGAGTAGTAAAAAATCTATCAAAATACATCAGGATGAAGAATTAGGCAATAGAGCTGGTGAAACTTTTTGTTCTTATGAGGGAAGAGTTGCGCTTGCTTGGCTGAGATGTGGCACAATTTAATTATGGTAAATTTTCCAACTTTTAATGGCTTGTTATAATAATTAAAGCTGAACATTTCAAAGGAGCCTGAGGGTGTTAAAAATCCTGTTGAAATTCCCCTCTTGAGCTACTGCATTTGCACATTAAATCTGTTTTCTTCTATGTAGTCCATGTTTAATCTTAAAATCCAGATCACCAGCACTGAGCACTCAAGACAAATATCTTAATGTGACCAAGTTTTACATGAATTTTAAAATAGTCTCATTGCAATGATTCCCATTTCTTCCTTCTCTCCAAGAATAAGATGATTCTTTTCTGGTGGAAGTTAAGGGCAGGTGGTAAATAGGTGGCTGACCCAGTGGCAGGTGGATGGGGTGGGCATGGCCTGGAGCCAGTTGGGCTGGGCATCCCTGTATGCTACTTAATGCTTCTGGGTGTCAAATGGTGATTTCTGGTATTCCAGGAGGTGATGCAAAAGTTGTTTAGCTAAAAATGGCTAGAAAATAGTGCTTCTGGGGTGAGCATGATGTCATTAAAGAGAGCAGACTGCTGACAAACTCAGGTAGGTGGAGGGTCATGGGAGGGCTCAGCATGGGTCTGCTGTGCCAGCTGGTTTTGTGCTGGACTCCCTCCCACCTTTCTCCCCTCCTGCCCTCCCACAGGCAGCTTGGCAGGGACCGAGGAGCCCACTGCAGCCGTGGGAAAGCCTTCTTTCATCCCTGCATGGCTTGGATGGAGCCAGAGCTGCCTTTTCATGCTGAGCATGGATTACTTGAAAGACAGACATTTGGGGAAGACTCACCGCGTTGATTCCTGAGAACTGCTGGGATATTTGCACCATCAGCGCCACAATGACAGCCTGCTTGTACTTGGAAGAGGTGAAAAGCTGTCTTATGGAGACTTTCTTCTCACTAGCAGCTTCTTGTTTTTCCTTTTCCATCTCTTCAATCTCTTTCATTGGATCACAGTTTCCTCTAAGCCTTTTCAAATCTTGGGGGGAAAAAAAAGATTGACATTTTATTTTCAGTGGTAGATAAGGTGTAAGTAAGGACAAGAATCTCTTTAGGCAAAACTCAAGGTAAGCCAACACCATGGACAGCTGTGCCTTCTTGCTCTGAGGGTTCTTATGGCACATCCAAGGATCCAGGGTGCGTCTGTTTGGTCAGGGGCAGCAGCACATCAGCTCTGCAACAGCCCTGAGACATTACTCTCAAGCCTCAGTGCTGCTTAGTCCCATGCAAACATCTCAATAATTTTTGATCTGGAGCTAGTTTGTACCTCAGCAGCTCAGAGCATGAGATGGAGCAACCACAGTCACATGGGAGTCCTCAGCTGGGCTTTTCCTTCTGTGTGTAATACTATGTACAGTATAAAAACAACTCTAGATAAGCCCAGAATATCTTTCTTACTTTTTTTAGCTTCCTCCACCTTCCCCAGTTTGATGTAAAGATATCGGGGGCTCTCGGGGCACAGTAAGAGCAGGAAGAACTGCAGCAGGGCAGCCACGCCAGACAGACCAAGGAGCAGGGGCCACATCTCGTCGTTGCCCAGGAGAAAGTCTAGTCCAAGGACCTGGAATAATCGAGGTATATTTGAATGGATCTAAGAAAAGAAAGCAATTGACCACAATAGCATTTTGAAGTGACAAGCTGGAGGAAAACTAGAAGCAAATACCGACTCTTTTTCTGGATGTGTTTGTTTTCTGTACATTTATGTGCCCACCTGTTATGTAGCTGGGACTTGTGCCATGGTGGGAAGTGCTGATGGGGACTTTGGGCTCCCTGCTTCCCTGAAGAAGCCATTTTTGAGAACCTGATTATCAGGGGTCTCATGCTCAGGATCCAGCCTGATGCTGATGAGATGCTGAAAAAACTTCCTCAGGGAGAGAAATTGTTTGCAGAAGTATTTTTTATTTCTTGAGAAGTTGTCTTTGCTAAGACAACTCTTACTTAAGGCAGGGGTTTAACCCTATTAAAGCAGATTGTTTTACACGCTCCTTAAGTTTTCGGGTGGAATGGTGAACAACCCTTTATATCACTGGGTCTTCCTAATCTCTGAAACACCCTCTTGGGATGTGTGTGTTTTCCTTCTTACCTGGCTGAAGAGGATACCTGTGACGATAGCAAGCTGGTGCAGCGTCCCCAGCGCTCCTCGAAGGGCCGTGGGAGAGACCTCACTGACATACATGGGCACAAGTCCAGAGGAGAGCCCTGCACCAAGTACACACGAGCATCACTGCTTCTAGACACAGCTCAGCAGCCAGCAGAAACCACTTCCCAAATGGGAAAGGAGGATGGAGCCTGTGTGCTGCACCCCACACCCCATCAAGTCCCTTACGCCTGGCTGGGAATCACCTGCACCTTGGAAAGGTGCTGGGCTGTCCCTGGATTCAGAGCCCAAAACTGGGAACCCTTTTAACTTGAACACGCACATCAGAGCACAGAGCAGGGATTGTCTGCCGGGAGAAGTTATCACAGGGCAAAGAGCTTTCTTAAAACTTGCCTTGAAACCTTGGTGTGCAGTATTGTATTTGCATACCAGTAACGGTGATAAAGAGCTGTTATTTCTAAGCTAATTCTAATGTAATTCCCTATTATTGGTATCCTGTCTGTGCACAGTGCTCCTGTGCTCTCTGTCTAGGGAACCTGTAAACCAGCCTGGCTAATGATGTCCTCTTACAGCAGCCACCAACAAGACCCATCCTCAAAGATACAGATGGACCTGCTCTTTTTTAGGCTATGTAGAATGAACATATGATAGAGCCAACCCAGACACTGGGAAAGGTCCTGGATCGAGAAGGGCAGATGTAGGGAGAAGAGGGAAACTCCCATCTCTGAAACCCCTTCTGAACTAAAAAAGGATTAAAAAATACAGGGAACTCTGGACTGCAGCCCTGGAGCATGCTGCCAAGGAGCTGCTTTCAGTGGCTGACCCAGCCTGGACTCACCGCAGTACAGCCCCGTGACCGCTCTCCCGGAGATGATGAGGATGTGGGATGGCCCAAATTTCGCCAGCCCCATGAGGAGGTTCCCAGCGATAGAGAGGACATTCACCACCAGCATGGCTTTCACCCTGCAAGGCAGCAGCAGCACAGCTCCTCTGGCACCTTGCTCAGCCAAAGCAGCCTTTGCAACACACAGGAGGAGCTATGAAGTAGTTTAATCAGCACGACAGGGGAAAAACAATGATTGTAGGCACTGCAAAACATGGGGCCAGGGTGCAATCAGAGTAGTTAAAATGATATTATAAACTATACTATACATCCTGTGCAAATGCCATTCACATGTCCTCCTCGTCCTTTTGCCATGGAAAGGAAAGGGGGAATTCAGAAGTTAATCAAGGCTGCTCATCAGCTGCTGTCTGAAATGCTCAAGTTGCAATAAAATGTCTGATTTGTAACTGAGGATTTTAATAGGCCCAACCTCTGTGATGGTTGAATCAGTATTTTGGAAGTTGGAGGGTTTTATTCCTTTTTTTCCTAAATTGGGGAAAA
This sequence comes from Vireo altiloquus, assembly GCA_013396875.1. Classification (NCBI taxonomy): domain Eukaryota; kingdom Metazoa; phylum Chordata; class Aves; order Passeriformes; family Vireonidae; genus Vireo; species Vireo altiloquus. The sequence continues at coordinate 71,471 of VZRF01015755.1, forward strand.
TAACACAAATTGTATTTCTGTGGGGACTAAATGTTCTATGGGAAAAATCAGTCAGAAGGGTTTGGGCTGTGGCACAGTCACAGCACACACAAGCCTCTCACCTCCCGAGCCGGTCGCCGATCCAGCCCACGGTGAAGGAGGAGACCATGCCGCCGATGGCAAACACGGACACGGACAGGGACCAGTACATGGTGAGGATGTGTGGGGAGGTAGCGAGATCATCGCTGATGTCAGTCAGGGGTGGGAGTGTGCCCTCTGTGCCCGCCTGGAGAAATGTGCCATCCTCGCCAGAGGCATTGGTGGCATATCTGTCTGGGGGGACTATGCCCAGCACGCGCCCGTAGTGCGCTTCTATCACCTGTGGCAGGCAGAGACAAAAAACGCTGTCAGCTCAGATCTATAACCACCCCAAACCCTTGTTTTGGATTTTTTTCTGCCTCAGAAAAAACTTTTCATTGCAGGCTCTGCAGGGGTGAAATCTTGGGGTCCCCCCAGCTCCACAACACCCAGACCCCAGCAGGGAGGGGCTGCCAGAGCATTCCCCCTCCCAGGGCTGGGCTGAGCTTGGTGTCCAGATTTGGCAGTGGATTTGGTGGTGCGGGGTGCAGTCCCTTGGCCTGGGCACAGGGACTGTGTTGCAGTGGGGACAGCTCCATTACGTGCAGAGCCCAACTCCTTTTCCTGGGGAAGTGCCGGTGGAGGATCCTGGCTGTGTTCTCACCCCACTGCCTTCTTGTGGGGGCTTTGTTCTGTGGGAAAAACTGCCTGGGAAGGGACAGAGCCCTCCTGAGGGCTTCTGCAAGGGACGAACTGGCCCTGGCTGCCCTGAAGCCATAGTTCTTGGCCGTGCACAGCTTGAGGGGGGGGCACAACTTACCTTCTGGGGGGCGTTAATGACCCCCAGGCTGTAGCCATACTGGAAGAAGCCCAACACTGCAGTGAAGACCGAGAGGACCAATGTTCCTGTGAGGTGCTGGGTCAGGAAGCAAAGAACAACCTCATCATATGGTCCTAGCAGTGCCCAAAACTGGGGAGAGCTGTATCCCATCCCTGTCCCAAGGGACCCTGCTGCCCAGCTGGCTGGGACAGTGGCATCCAGGGATGCTGCTGCAGCAGCACAGGTGGCTAGCTCTCCCCAAAGGAGAAGGAAAGCCCCTGGGGACAGGCAGGATCAGGCCCCCAGGGCAGCGTGGTGTTGCCCCACAATGACAGTCCAGCTCTCCCTGCTGCACTGCCTGTCCTGGCCATGGAGCTTGCGGGAGCCAGAGCTCTGCCTGGCACAGCAGTGCAAGAAGCAGCGGCTGCAGTGTGTTGTGCCTCATCCCCACCCCTGGAGCACAACAGCCGGCAGAAAAACACCAAAAGGGTGCTTTTCAGCAGCACTGTTTTCAAGCATTTTTTCCTCCCATCACAGTTGAAGTAATTCAATGAGCCAACAGAGCTCTTAAAGGTAAATAATAACCCCTTGGCCCTCCTCCCTTTGCTCCTGTGCACAATTAATTAGTGGAGGGGATGGTTTTTTTGGTTGGTTTTGGTTTAGCAAGGGATTGCTCAGTGCTGTGCTTCTGCAGAAATTCTAGTCATTTCACTAGAAAGTTTAGTGCAAAAATACCGGTGAGCCATGATTACCTTCTCTGTCTGCATTCTCCTTTTCTCATTCACACCGCAGCTCCTCCGCCCTCCTCCTGGGAATAGTCACTGTCCTGGGCTGCAGAGCGAGGTGAGGGCTTGGGCAGGGAAGGAAGGACAGCAGAGCTGGGATGGAGGCAGGAAAACGGGCTGGTGCTTGGAGAGATGGGACTATATCAACTCTGGAGTTAATGAGAAACCCAAGTCTTCCACGCATTATTTGGCCACCGCTCAGCTCAAAGCAGCCACCACCAATCCCCGTGTTTGGGACACACATGAAACAATGGGAGACCTGCAAAGGCATAGAGTGGATCTGGAAAATTCAAATGATCCAGCTGCAGGGCTAGTTTGGGGCTGTCCCTCAGGTGAACAGTTAGGAATGTGACATGCCAGAGGCTTGAGAACACGCTAGAGCCTGTTCTGAGATGCTCAGCACCTTCCTTGACTTCTGTGCTGGGTGTATATATCACATCACAATCCTCTTGCTGAATCAGGGAGACGAAACCTCTCCAGCACATGTAGCAAAGCAGCTAGAAAATGAGTGTTTTATTGAAATAACACTTAGCACCTGCTTTAAAATATATTCATGTGTGTATATCACATACGGAGCCACATATAAACACAGATGTATACAGGTCTGTGTGTATCCATATACAGACACCTGCACACACAGAGCCCTCCAGCAGGCAGCTCTAACGCCAGTACACACCTATCAGAGGAGACAGCCGTGCATTATATGGACATAAAACATAGCAAAATTACCCAGAATATTACAATAAAAGAGGCTTTCATTAAAAATCCCTCAGTGGTGGGAACACTGAGCCTTTCAGCACTACCAGCTGATGGCTGTGCTGTCAAATATTGCGGATTCTGGGAAATACTGCCAATGCTGCCAAATATTTTTGCCTTGGCTCACTCGGTTTTCATGAACTTTGCACATCTGCACAAGCTGGTCTGAGCTGGTCTCGCTCTGGCTTGGGCTTTGCTGTCCTTGACATGGTCAGAGAGAGGAGCTGCAGGGTTGGGGGACAGTGGCATCCTTAGTGCTAGCAGTGCCAAAATCTGAGTCAGCTGGGAAGGTGATTAATGCTGATTAAAGTCATTATCTTCCACATCAGCCCGGGATGGGTCTGGCAGCCAAGTTACAGCACTCATTGGATAATGCTCTCAGTCAGGCAGGCTTCACACAGGCACAAAATGTACTTTCTACAGAGGAAGAGCAAGAGAAAAAACAACAAAGATGAGTGTAAGACCACTAATCTTTGCACTGGTCTCCAGTAAAGTAAAACTTTAACTGGAGGAGGAAAGTTCATTGCATTAAGCAGGCTTTGATTCCAGCCACGGCACCTGCATTCCCCTCTTGGGATAGTGTAGCTGTGACAGGAAGGGCCCCAAGGCTGAGCTTTTTAGTTTTCCCCAATATTTGTCCTTCCTGCTGAGATCTTTGCCAATGGTGTTTGTTTGCTTGCTGTGTGTGGATACCCAGGCATTTACAAGCAGTTTCTTTGCATAGCAGTTAAATACCTTCACAATGGGACTGACAGGATTTGACAATTACCAGGCTGCTCAAGCTTGAATCAGAAAACAAATGGGACCCCTGACCCAAGACCCCGAACTGAAGCCCTCAGGTACTGGGAAATCCTTGCCAGGACAGATGTCCTGCTCCAGGATTCCCATGTACCCCTCTGGGATCCCCATCCTGTTGCAGGTGCCTGGCCAAAAGAGGCTTTCCCTGCCTACTCTTCCCATCCTACTGAAGCTGGAGGGATCAAAGGTCACCAACATCCCACGAGCAGGGTGACCTTTCCATGTCCTCCCCACTGCTGCTTAGAGCAGAACCTTCCCGGAATCCAGAAGCTGGGCTGTCACACACTCCTCCACAGCCTGACCCCAGGCAATTTAAGCACATACTGAACTCTCAGTGGCACTAACAGACTCCAGACCCTGTGTTTCTCTGAACTGGGGACTAGATGTGGATGTGCTGATTAGCCGAGGCCAGCTTAAAGCTGGTCCCACAGCTCATGGACAGGAAAGGTTGGTGTGTAAATCTTCCTCTCACTGCAATCACTTCCCAAAGGGGCTGACTGTTACCTTGGAATGTTCCTACAGGACAGAGGATCAGGCCTGGCTCCACCAGCCCATCAAATCTCTTGTACGTCTCACAGCAGTTGTGATCACAGTCCAGAGGGTGCAGAGAGAGGCACAGCACAGCCCAAAGCAACACAGACCCATTCCACAGCTGGTGAGCCTGGCCAGGCAGTGTTAGGTGATGGGCAAACAACAGTGTCTGCATTATTGCTAATGCTTTATTTAAATAATAAAGTGCAAGAACTGTGCTTAATGTTAGGCAGAATTGCCATGCTTATTGCCTACTCTATGTAATTGGTGTTGTTGATAATCTTATGCTGTGTGATAAAAGCAATGGGCTAAAGTTTATGGTGGGGCTCTGCTTTTTAACAGCTGAGCACGCTCATCACCTCACTGGAATTCAAAGATTCCAGTGGGGCTGTGAGGCTGTCCCCAGGTGCTGGGGTAATTTGCACACCCATTTTACTGCCTCTGGGTCATTCAGAGACAGCTTTGATGTTTAAAAAAAAAAAAAAAAAAAAATCCAAAGAGGAAAAGTATGCCATAAACCAAAACGAAGAAAAAAAGGTAGATCTGGTCTGCAAGACTCTGGCTCTCTAAGAGCAGGCTGATATAGCCTATCAGTGGCTGGCACAAAACCAAAATTATGTGTTCATTTCTCCTCTCTAAGCACATCAGCTAGGATGATAAAACACATTTAGGAGAAAGAATTTGGTGCATTTACAGCACTGCTGTAAAGATACCGGAGGTTAATGAGCCCCTTCCCACTCCCCCCGTTCTAGGTGGTGCAGCATCTCCCAGAACAGAAAAACTGGGAAGCAAACCAGCAAACCTCTCCTGCTGCAGGTCCTGACTGCATGGATGGAAGTGGCAGCACAGAGCAGGACACGGATGCTGCAGGGCTGTGACAGGAACTGCATCCTTACTGCTGAGGTAATCTCTGCTGGATCTCTTCAGAGCTGTGCCCAGGTGGGTGGCTCACCCTGGGCACAGGCATGGAGCTGCACCCCACACCTTTGGGAACAGGCAGTTTCAGTCTCTGCTGGCCCACACGATGCTCATGCTGGCCCCAATGACAGAGCATCAAATTGTTGCATGAGCAGGAAAGGACCTTAAGTGGACTCATGTTGAGACAATGAACTGCAGCACAACTTCGACTATTTCCAGCAACCAGTCCAGCTCTGGGGTTGGGGCCAGGGGAACACCACAGCCAGGGTCACCTTGAGCATCCCCATTCTGTCATAAAATACCTAGTGTCAACCCACAAACCATGTCACAACAAGGAAAAGGCCATTTGATAATAATTCTGAAACAGGTTTGAAAAGATTCAGTTCCCACAAGTAGCTGCTACAGCCTTACCTCTGAGCATCCTTCACCTGGCAGTGGTACCCAGCATCTCACCAGGGTGGTGGAGCTAACCAGGGCCCTTGCATGGCCTCACGCCAGCTCTCAGGGCTTTTCTCCCATTTACCATGACTCATCCCTGAAGTTATACAGTATTTCACAGAAACTCTGTAAATAATTGAATCTGCAACAAGCTGAAGCAACCCCTGCATGCTCAGACATTACTGCTTTTTGCTCCTGCAGCACTGCACAGCCGAACAAATAAATTTCCTTTCCTGGGAAAAAAGTCCCAGAAACAGGGTTTTAAAATGAGCCCCAGGTTTTATTTCTTTAAACACTAGTAATAAGTAGTTTCTGGGAGCACTGATCAAACATAAGCACATTTTACAGCAGAAGACAAGCAAATCAAAGCTAGTAACATTTGGAGGGGAAATGTCTTTATAATAACCATGAGCTGATTTTGTAGGAGAGCAGTTTTCAGGTGGTGAAGGTCCATCACAACATCCCTTGGTCACTGCTCACTGCTGGACAGCATCACAAGGGACATGTCCCACCTCCCTGCACTCATCCTGTTCCAAAACCACCTTCCCAAGAGTCTCCACACAAAGAGCACTGTGACTGGGAGCCCTGAAAATTCCCTCTACCTCCATTTCCTCCAACCCCCCTGGTTTTATTTACCCAAATATAAAAGGCATGGCTTAATGGTGAAGTTTTGTTTTATTGTGGTTGGCACCAAAAAAGCATTTACTCTGTGTTATCTCCATACACACATGCCATAGACAAGACTGTGGTAATATTGGCTTCTCGTGATTTTTGTTTCAAATGATTCTGCAATTAAAAAAAATACATTCACAAACCACCTGAGTCGTTTAAACTCAACGACTTCCTTCTATTTCATCACCGTACCCAAAATCCCATAGTAACAAAAATCATCCAAAGCTGTGCATTTGTCACTTGAAGTAGAACAAAAACACCCCAAAACAGTTATCAGTTTGCAACACAATAAAAGCTCTGGGCTTTATTTGATTTGTATTTTAACCACAATGAAAATACAAAGAGCTGGTGGCAATCAGTGTTGGTGATGAGATGTGTATGGGGTTTGAATACCAGTATCGTGGTCCTGTGGCCATCCCTACACTCTGCAGGCTGCACCAGCCCAGTGGGAGGGTGCCTGGTGCTGGAAGAAGGCACCACAAAGCACATCCCACCTGTTTTTCCCTGGACTCCACATCCTGGGAGTCCCACTGCTGGCAATCCCTGCGGTACCAAACCCTGACACCCTGCCCACAGAACGCTTCAGGTGAGGGCGGCCCAGCCCATCCCATCCCTGCCACCCCACATCACCTCTTACCCTTGATAAAGATTCAAGTTTGACCAAGTCCTGTTGATTTAATCATTTTTTAATAAAGCCATCGTTACTGAGTACACCAAGATTGCCAGTTAAGCTCTCTATATGTCGCTGGAGGTAACAGCGCTGTGGTCGACAGCGGAACAGAAAAAACAAAAAAAAAAAACCAAACCAAAAAACAAACCCCAACCGAAACGAGGTAGGTTAAAACCAGCAACACAGACCTTGTTATGCGACACCCCAACACCACAGGCGGCCATGCTTGCAGCTACTGAGAAAGAAAACCCCAGATACGCACCGAAAACGGAAATCAACTGAGCAGAGTTTATAAGGACACGATTCAACCTGAACTAAACACACACACACGGTTCGGCACAGATGTTGTCTTTCACTGTATGTTGGGTAATTCCTAGGGAGTGGAGGGGGTGGAAAACAAGTAGATTCAGACCCTTGGCCGAAGAAACCACACATATATATATTTTTTTAAGCTCTTTACAAGCCCAATCCAGCAACGTGGGGGACAGGCAGCTTGTTTCGTGGTCCCCATCCCTGTGCCGGCTGCTGCTGCATGCCAGTGCCCGGCTCCGGACTCAGGGGAAACGAGCGCCCACAACCTGTGCCGGCTCCGGCAGCGGGGTCCGGTGCCCACGGCATCCCGGGAGCCGTCTGCGGTCACAAATCCCCCTCAGGGGCGAGCACGGGGCTCCTCCGACCGCTCCGCCATCCTCTCCTCCTCCGATTCCCCTGTCCCAGCGCCCGTGGCTGAGCCCCGGGGCAGGCAGGCACCTCCGGAGCAACAAGAAATGGCACCTCTGTCCCTATCAAGACACACCATTATGTGAAGATCCATATAGAAATATGGATTGACAGACTTGACAAAAATGGTAGCTGATTTTTATTAGTCTAAGGCTAGTAGTTTAGCCATTTAAAATCCATTTCCCAAAAGAGGGGAAAAAAACCTATTATTTTTTCTCTTCTTTAAAAATCCGTTAAGCCGTTGCTGCCAAAAGCAACATGTAAATGTTGGTGAAGGCAAGAGAGTTCTAAAATTACCCAGCTATATGGTTATGGCCTTCATCACAAAGATAAAAGGTACATTTATTGTGCTGTCTCTCACCAGATTTAATTGGTAACTTTACAACATACTATATATTTGATGCTAGCAGGCAGACAGAATTAAAAACAGACTTTTTTGACACTGCTTCTTTCCCCGTTCTTACAAAGTAGGGGACAAAGAAAAAGTAAAACTAAAAAATAAAATAAAATAAAATAAAGGAAAACTCATAACCCACTATAACACAGCGTAATCAGGAGACCTTGGGGGGTCCAAGCGTGAAAGTCCATCCCTGGCTGCAGTCCCTGCCCCGGGGCTGGCGGCGCCGGGGGAGCGTGGGGAGAGGGTTCCTCGGCGCCCTCCGCACCTGCCTCTACAGTGTTAGTCCACGTGTTTAATGTCCTTTAAATTAGAAATAATGCCATGGTGGTGAGTGCCAAGTGCTCCTCTGTTACCAGTTCATCATGGAGTTTCTGTTGAGGGTCATGAAAAACACTTGGCTGCTTCCTCCGGATCTCACCGATGCAAAAAATACCTGTTTGGAAGGAAAAAACCCTTATTAATACTCAGAGGATGGAGCTAAACCATGCCAGACTGGGATTAAATTGAGGCACTCATTAGTAAAAGCAGTAATTAAACCTCCTTCTCCCTCACTACCAAAGAAGAGTTTGGAATGCCTTAAAAATACCAGGTTTATCACATTTTATTGCCACAGCATCATTTATTATGGAGTACTAACAAAAAACTCGTGTCAGTGGTCTGGATCTTGCTAAACATTCACCATTTGGGTCGATATCTGCCTCAGTCTGAAATGGCTTTTTTTGGAAAAGGTGGTCCTGGTATTTCAGCTATTCCTGAAAGTAAAGCCCAGAAAAACAACTTCCCTTCAATGTGCTCAAAGCACAGGAACCTATCAGGACTCTGTGTGAAGAACAGGGGGCTTGGTGCTTCTAGCAGGATCCACCAGCATTTGATCCCAACGGGTGTCTTAAAAAATATGTAAGTTATAATTTGCAAATATTGAAGCAAACAGTCTGAAGCCTCTGTCCTCATTAAAACCAAAAATGACTCAATCTTACCAGTTTAACCAGTTCTCCAGAAGGAGAAACATCTGGGTTTAGCATTTCAAACCCATCAGTGATCAGCTGGTTCCAGTATTTTAGAAAGATCTAGGTGGTTTTTTTTCCAGCTTTGTTAGAATTAGATTACACTTAAACTTAAATTCAGCTTCTTGGGCAGCTTCCCATGACATACTCACCTGCAAAGTCAGGATACATTTTCGTGCAGAGCTTCAGCCTAACTCCATGCCCCAGGTGGGGCAGTGCTGTTCACTAAAGTGCTCATGGCCTCAAAGCTCATTTACGGCACATTATTAAACCCTGCTCTGGGGACACAGCAAGTGGCTTCTTCACTGGTTTTGTGATTGTGTTCATTATGAAACATCTCCCTCCTGCTTGGTCCTGACCTATCTGTGAAACCTTGTGAGAGGAAGGAACACCACCAGCAGAAACAGACCTTGGCATTTAACCATCTCTTCCATGCAAATATGCCTTTTCCTCCATCAGTTTCTCCTCATTCCCTGCCCCCCTTCCAACACCTGTATCAGGAGTCATCTACATGACAGCCATGCAACTCTGGTGATCCTCCAGAGCAGTATTTATCACTGCTGTCCACAGAAACAGACAAGGCTGCAGAGGAAAATAATTTAAGATGCATCAAAAGGCATCTAAAAATGCATCAAAATATTTCTGCACCAGAGCTCAAATCAGGGTCACTTACACACCCTTGCTGCAACTTTTAGAGTTCACTCAGAAGCCTCAATTTAATGTTCAGATGAAAGAATTGGGAGAAAGTCAAGCCAAGCCAATGCAGATCTCAGCTAGACATGGAAGAGATCTTGCAGGCTGAGGTCTCCATCCACTGGAGAAAACTAACTGGGAATAAGCTTACGGGCACTTCTCATTGAACAGGACCTTCAGATTAATTATTAACCTCAAGACAAACCAGACATAAGGTCTAAAAGCACCTTGTAGCTCTCAGCACAGATACAAGTGGACTTACCTTATCATTTCTTTCACATAGAAACTTTAACCTTTGAGCTCGCTTGTGCATAAATACTCCATCCAAATGTCCTGTCTCCACTGACCGGATTTCAATAGCTTTCTCTCCCCAGCCCATTATTTGATTGGAATGAATGTAGGCTGTCAAAAGGAAGCGTTTGGCAGGTGTTACAACTTGTGTTAAATATTATGCAACGGGCAGAAAAGCCCTCATCAGCTGTTACTCAAAACCTAAGCAGATCAATGGCAGAGCTCTGACGGCCCCGCATGTGCCTGCAGGGACAGCAGCCTTTTCAGAGCACTTTTCATCCAGAAATTGCTGAGCAATTTAAACAGAAGCAGCATCACTTCTTCCAATTTCAGAAGGTGATGAGCCAGGCAATGTTTTGCCTCCATGGGCTGTGGAGCTGAGCAACAGCAGAACCAGAAGAGCAACGGAAGGGCTCCCAGCTCTACATCCAGCCCCCCTCCACTTAACACAGCATCCCACCAGTGCAACAGCTTGCATTATCTTACATTTATTTTGTATGTGTCTCATACTCAAGATAAACCAGAGTTCAAATCTTCAAGAAATCACTTGCTTTTATTACGGAGGACCAAACTGCAGAAATTTAGCAATTGCTTCTCATAGCTGGCTGAGGGAAAATCCCTTTGATAAAAGGCAAAATGATTCCACCTCAGCATTCTCGACTCCTCATCTTACTTGTGGCATATATTTTAAGCAGGTGAAGAGGAAGGGCTGACCTACCCACGGAAGTAGGCATTTCTCCCCACTGGAGCACCACGTCTTTAGTTATCCGCCCGTAGGTGTTCACATAGACACCCTCATCCTCATAGCACACCAGCATCTCCATCCCGTCCGTCTTGGGCAGGATGACAATGGCGTGAGGAGTAATATTGCCCTGAATCTGCAGGGGAAACAGACCTTGAGAGTCAGAATTACACTGAATGGAGAAAGGGGAAGGGAGCGGAGCACTGGGGGAAAAAAAAAGCCCAAACCAACTAGAGAACAAAGCCCTCCCTCCATTCCCCACACAGGCTCTGGCTTTCAGAGATAAGCCTGAAGGGGAATAAACTGTCATGTTTACCCTACCATCAAAGCTGTCTGACACAGCAAGGATAAACAGGTTCAGCAATTACAGACAGATCACAACATACACGCCCCCAAGACTGATGGCTGACACTTGGCTGGAACACAAGTAAGTGACTGAGCTGATGAATCCATCACCAGTTCAAATCAAGGTAAATAAACTCAGAATTTTACAGGCAGTCCTAGGGGGGAAATATCCTATTTTTTAGCCATCATCCTCTAGCTCCAAGGGCAGCTACAATGACTTTTCACCCATGTCTACCTTTCCACAGCTAAGACAACACAAAACCATCCCAAACTGCCCCAGTATTTCTCCCTCTGCTCTTGCCAGTTCTCACAAAGGAGACCGCTGCTTGGATCAGATTCAACAACTCCTGGATTTGTTTAGTGACACTGTTTCTCCTAGACCAGTTTATTCTGGGCCAACAATAGAGATTTTGTTTAAATGAGCCAACAAGAAAATCCTACAGAGAGCTCCATCACTGCTCCACACAGTGTACAGATTCTTTCTGTGGGACGTGGCAACCTTAAACTTTACTGTTCCTGCACGAGGACAGAAACAGCCTGTGCAAATGATGAACATGAAGTATGTGACAGCTCCAAGTCCTCTTTAAGTGAGCACAGCACTGGGAAATGTCACACCCATCGCTGGTCTCCCCTTCTGAGCCCCCAGGAGCCTGTCCAAACCTCACTGGTGCCCTGTGTTCCTCAGGCAGCAGCACTGCCCATGTACTACTCACGTGAGATGGTATATAAATATCATAGGAGTTCCCAGAATCGACATCAATCACATGGAAACCAGTGTGGGATCCAAAGATAACCTTCAGCCTCTGACCCTCTTCTACAGTGAGATCCACGAGCAACGGCTTGTGCTGGAGATCTGCAAAAGACTTTTATAATCCCTTCCATGAGCATCACAGAAAATCAACAAATCCCCATTGCAGCAGCGTGATACGGTTTTGAAATAATATTTGTTTGACTGTGTTTTCAACTAAATATATCCTTATTTATACTCTTGCCTCTCTGTTCCCCTGTCAGATGCCTCACAGGGTATTCAGCCATCCCAGCAGATCAGCATCCACCCTTGCCAAGCACAGCTCTCTCTCACAGGAGCCTGAGGCCAACACAAGGATTTGGTCTCTAAAGGAAGGAGACAGCTCAGTTTTACATCAGCATGTGTTCAGTCTCTCTCAGCACAGATCTGTGACCACCCACCTCCTCTCTTGGCAGGGATCACCACTGTGGTTTGGGCAGCTAACATGAGTCAGGTTAGCAAAGACCTACTTTTCCCTGCTCCATCTAACCTGCTGCATCAAGGCTGGGATCAACCCCCGGCCATGGATCAATGTACCCATGGCTCAGGTGCTCAGCAGGACAGTGAAACACCCGTGGTGAGAGGAAAGGGCTCCTGGCACTCTGTGCAAGGACCCCTCTGACTCCTCACAGGGAAAATCAGCGGGTGGCATTTCCCTCTCTCCCAACAGATCCCTGCCTACAAGGCAAGGCAAGGATGTTCATCCCCCCAGGCTGCAGAAGCAGCACCAGGAGCACCAACCAACACCCTCAGAGCCCATGGAAGTTGGATCCCAGGCCATTTTGATGCTGCTGAGCTCTCCATGTCACTGAGCCCATTTATTCTGGCTTTTGTTCAGAAAAAGCAAATGTGACCTAATACTGAGTAAGTCCATTTGTGTTGGAAAGATGTAAAATGAGATTACTCAGCATGAACATCTCCACAAGGCATTGCCCCTTGTGACTTGTCTGTGCATAGAGCTTGGGAGGAAAAGTGCTCTAAAGGACTAAGTGCAAAATAGCCACAGGCAGGTTGGAGAGTAGGAAGGTCTCCCTGAGGAAACCAAGGTAGGTGAAAAGGGACAAGAAAAGAGAGAAAGAGTGGGTCACTCTCCCAAACTTTCTGTCTTGAAACAGAATCCACATTGCAGAAGGGGAGAGGACCTTGCAAAATGAAAATAAAAAATCACAGCAGTCTATTTTTGTACTATATGTTAAAAATTAGTCAGAGGGAAAAAAAAAAACCCAAACACAAAAACCCCACAAAAAACACCCACCAAAATCCCCAGCTCCATTTTACTCATATGCATTTGATCAGCTTTCTGCAAATTCCTCAAGTAAAGCCTGCTAGCATAAACTAATAATAGCACTTCATTGTTGGCCGTAAGCAGAACGTATCCAATCTCTTCAGCCAGCAAGGATCCCATCTCCCATGCCTGCCAGGCATCCCAAGGAGCTCAGCTACACAAGCAAGATGATTTTCTGCTCTGCAGAGTACAGAAATCTCCTGTATTTACAATTACCGAGTGTAAAAGACAAACATACCTTAAATGCCATAAACTTGTGATATGGTTTAGGAGCCCAAGCGTAGATCTCTACAGCATTCTTTAAGGCAATCACCAAGAACTTGATTCTTTCATATTTCACTAAAATAAAAATAAAAATAAACCCAATCAAAAAAACATGCACTCTCTTTCCAACAAATCTCCAGGAAGAGCTTCTCAGGTCATCCCTCTGTTGATTCTCATTACATAGAGTCCACCTATTGTATAAAGATGAATTCCAAATTTACTTGTGGCTATGGTCTACCCATACTTTTAATATCAAATTGTCAGGTCAGACCTAAGACTAGAGAACAAAACCACATCTCTTCAGACATTTATTTCCACTCACCAACTTTGTAGTGGATGCATCCCTCCAGGTCCCCAACTGTGATCCAGCCCTGCTTCTTCTCCACCTCAGGGTCATTGTGTAAAATCCTGTTTCTCAGCCAGGACAGGTAGTACACCCGCAGCTTGTTCTTCTTTCCTGTTGGCAAAGGAAATGTCAGAGCAGAGCACGCTTGCATGGGCCATCTTGAGGTTTCAGTGCTTATTTTCAATCACAAGATGACAGAATTCAAGTCCATTCCATGATAAAAGTAATATAAATGGTCATGGAGAATAATAATTTAGTTGTTGTGTTGGGATTTTCCTTGGGAAGAAATATATGGAAATCAAAGCCCAGACTTCTGTCTCACAGGCTGCAGGCAGACAACGGGAAAGCCAGGCTTTTGCTTCCCACAGGCTGGAAATACTCCTTTTCCTATAAATCAGTGTTCACAGAGGGACAATGGGGCTCAGTGGGGCAGTGACCCCAACCCTCCTACAGCTCAAAGCTTATCCAACCACTCAGCTACCTGGTTTCTTCCCTTTCCTTCAAACAACATTAATTCCACCCTGGAGATGAGACAGGAGCTCCTTGGCCTGCAACAGGCACTGCTGTTTGCCAGCAAGCCTGGTGCTGGGCTCTGCAGTGCTGAGGGGCTGCCAAATTTCTGCACGGCTGCCTGCTCTTGGATGACTGTGACATGGCTGCAAAATCCCTGTGGCTGCAGAGCCCCCGTTACAGGGACAGGACACAGCCCACACTGAGCCTGGTGGGATGGGACCCAAATGATAAACCCTGGCTGCCCACAGGTTTCCACAAGTCCCCAGGACTCATTCTCAGCATCATCTTGGGGTTTGGTGCTCCCCCCACTCGTTTTCCAGCTGTACTAAATGCCTTATCCCTAACAGCTGCATCCCAAAACCACAGGGGAGCCACAGACCAGGTAAATGATGGAGCAGTGAGTTTGGAGCTCTGTCTGGAGGGAGCAGGAATTTGCAGATGAATGCAGAGCAGGCCCAGGGGGTGTTAACAATGTGGAAGTAAACAAAAGGATGATACCAAGCAATTTCCTAATAAGCACTTCTCTTGCTGCCCTCCTTGAGCTTTGTGGGACAGGTATCAGCAGGAGAAAGCTCTGCCCTGGCTCTGTCACCCATGTGCTCCTCAGGGCTGCTCTGCAGGAGGATGCTGGGTGCTCTCCTGGACAACAGAGGTTTTGATTTTTTTGCCAGAAATCACCCCACGAGCCTGACATGAGCACTCTGGAGCTCCCCGCTAAACATGGGTCAGTGAAAAGCCTGTGACCCTCACAATGCTTGGGACAGCCCGAGCACAATCATGGTCTGAACTGGAAATCTGAAGTGAATCCATGGATGATGGCTCCCTCAGCCAGAGCCAAACAGTCCCAAAAGCAGAGCTCTCTGCCCCCTCAAGCTGTGACTATCCGCCTTGCTGGGCCACCTCTGCCTGTATCCTGCACCTCCCCTTCCCTGCAAAAGGAGGCTGGAGATGAAGAGCAGTCAGCAGGTGAAGGGAGCAAACTCTATGGAAGGCAGATATAACTAATTTGATTCCAGAATAAACCACCTCCATCTCCCCTGGGAGCTTCCCTCAGACACCAGTGAGCAAGTTTTGTCTGAGGTGGAACTACTCAGAGCTTGTGGCCAAGCAGGTGAATGATGGGGTGAAAGCACAAGAGGAGCACCTGATATTGTCACCAGGACATTGAGGCCCTCGAGGACGTCCATCTGCTGGAATCGACGCCTGTTGATGAGGTTGTAGACTTTGCCTTGCCCACTTCGATCCAGCAGCATCAGGCCGTTCTCCGTGCCCACCAGCAGGTTCACACCTGGAGAGGAGAGGCCCATGGGCGCCAGGAGCCACGGCTGCTCCCAAGGACAACACCCCGAGCTCGTCTCTGCTGCCACCACGAGTGTGACCAACTCAGCCAGGGCTGGGACCTGCCCGTGGACAGGAAGGGTCACTCCTAGAGCGCAGGGGGACGTGAGCCTGGGGGGATGGAGAAGGGGCCAAGCAGAGGCAGGGGCTCGGTGCTGTGGACACGTTCCCTTCCCAGCACCACGGGCCGAGGGCAGGGCGTGCCCGGGGCTTACCCCACAGAGCAGCGCAGAGAATCTCCGAGTTGAAGCGCTTCTTGTACTTGCGGATCTCCGGGGTGTCGCTGTGGGGGCGGATGTTGGTGGGGTTCACGTTCACCACCGAGATCTTCCGCGCCTCGTTCAGCTTGGCCTGCTCCTGCCTCAGCAGCTCGCTGGTGAACAGGGCTGGCAAGAAAACACAGCAGGACGGGGAGGGGTGATGGGTTAGCTGCTCTGTCTCCTCTTTTTTTGTGACTGAATGACAGTACTTGGGTAATTTCTCGACGGGGAAGTCATCCCTGTGTTACAAGACATTAGTTTGCCCAAGCAGATGGGAGGGTGGATTTCTGCTGCTCCCTGCTTCCTCCCAGACCTTTCCGCTGCCATTTTGCTGGATGGGGGAGAAGTTGGATGGCAGCTGGAGAGGGCAAGGATACAGGCAGGAGCTATGTTTGGACAAGAGTGAGTTAAATGTGAGAGAGGTTCTCTGGAATTTTTCAGGCCCCCCGACTTGCTTTTCCACAAGGCCCTCCCATCTCAAACTGGCCACACTGTCTCCTACCAGTAGCAGATGACTCTTCATCCTCATCTTCATCTTCATCAGTAGGTGAGGTCTGATACACTCTGGTGTCCACAAAGGGGGTGAAAGAGGCTTTGGTGCTACTTCCCATACCATACTGGAAAATAAACAGCAAAGAGAGAGCTCAGAGCACAGAAATAACAGAAATTTTGTGCATCTGTGTAGATGTAAGACTTTGTAATTAGTGAACAGTGCCTGCCTCTGCAGTACCCTTTCTGAGCCCTCTATGAACATCTGCTCCTCCTCCCCATAACTGATCAGAAACAAACATTAGCTGGATTTCTGAGTGTCTGTGAGCAACATAAAATGAGAGGAGAAGGGCCTGGCTCTGCTCTCTCCTTGCAGGCAGAAGCACAGCCATCAGGACAGTCAGCAGAGAAGCCACAGGGCCAGAGGCAAAAGCCAACGCAGGTAAAAACCAGTCAGGAACCAGAGAATCATTTAGACTGGAGCAGACCTTTAAGAGCATCAATCCACCTGTTCACTTGTCTGCATGTCACACATATGCCTTAAACCCTCTCTGGGATGTCAGGCAGGCAAGGGTTTGCTTTTCCCACTTTCCCATTGCAGCTGAGGTTGGCAGGATGGTGCTGGGAGCCCCTGTGAAGCCCTGGCCTGGGGAAGCTGGCACAGTTTTAAACTGTCCCCAGCATTTCAAGTGAGACTGCAGAAAGGGGCATTTCTAAGTTAGCAAAACTTAAACTGAGGGTATTGCAGGGAATGTCAGAGCCAATACTTTGCTGAGGGAATCTGAGGATGAACAAACTGCAGTGTCACACTGCTTTCTTTTTAAAACCATTGCTTTAAGGCAGAAAACGAGGCTAAGACCTCCTTCCAAGCAAAAGGAAATCCTTGCCTCTGGAGTCAAAGTGATGTGAATTCCCCCTTCTTTGAGCATCTTACCCTTCCCACTCCAGCATTTACCCAGGACACGCTTTATGGATGAGATTAGATTAGAGCTGCAACAGCAGCAGAACCAGCTCTCTCTGCAGCACCACTACAGCCCATGTTTTTCTTCTCTGGGACATTGACGTTTTTCTGAAATAAATCTTCCTCAGCTTTCACCCAGTCACCAAGCCTGGGCTGCTCCCCATGCCCACTGCCACAGACCCCGTGTGACAGCTGCCAGGGGGACAAGTGCCCCATGCCGTGGGGAGATGTGCCATGGGGAACACCACCACCATGGCACAACCCCACTGAAACCAGGCTGGGCCTGTGCCTGTCCTCCAGTGCGCCATGGAAGGATTCAGGGGCACAAAAAAACAGGTGTAGGAGCAGCCTTCGTGGCTTGTGACTTTTCCAAGAGTTTTGGGGCTGGCATCCATGGGTGAGCCAGCATCCATTCCAAAATCAGGCTGCACATCCTGCTTCCCTCCCAAGCCTATTCCCTGACAGCCTGGCTGTTTCCATAGAAACAAGATGGATTTCTAAACAGAACATGGTAACTGAGGCCCATAGAAGGAGTTAACAGCCTGTGGCTGGGAAGGCTGCAGGCACAGATAGCACTACTTTGTGTTTCTCTCCCATCCAAGAAATACACAGATTTTTCCCCTGTGCTGGATGTCTTTTCCATACAACAAAAGCAATTCAAGGAAGAGAAGATTTCAGTATTTGCAGGGATTTCCAGCTGAGAGCCAGGTGCTTTCCAGCAAAAGAATTAGAAAGAAACCCCTCATCCCAATGCACTGAGCATTTTTCCTTGCTTACATTCAGTTATTCTCCTCAGAAGCTGACATTTTAATAGCTTCCAAGTCTGATATTTAAATATTAAGACTTCATCTTCCTCCAGGTCCTATTCAACAGCCTCTAAACCTGTGTGGTGGCTTACAAAGAGCATCAAGCTGCAGGCTGAGGTCGTGCTCACATGAGTCACCTGGAAGCCCGTGAACAAAATCCCCAAGTTTCCACTCACACCCACTCCCTGCTCAGTCAACTCTAAAAATACAATTTTAGATATGGAAAAGATCTCTTTGGTTGATATTCTATAAATGAATATACCTAAACCCAATCCCAGGCTGCATTTCAGCAGCCCTGGGATGACTGTGGAATGTGTTACTTTCAGGATCGACTCCCTCATTGCTGCTTTTAATGCCAACAAGGAAACTGATAAAAACTTGAGGTCAAGTCAGGCACCATCTGTTCTTACGTTTTATCAATGCCCAATTCCAAGAATTTTTTAATTTTATACTGCTAGTAAAAGTACACCATAAAGTGAGAACATCATTTCTATGGAAGAACACAGGATGGCAGAACTTTTGAAGTACAATCCACAAAATGAAACAAAACCATTAAATACATAGCTTAATTAGCACCAAATGTGTTGATTTCTCATGGGAAAAGAGAACTGTGCCTGGTTCCCATAGCTAGGGATGGTGAGAAGGACACATAATTCCCTTGGGTTATTTACAATTTTAATGTTCAATCATCTCTCTGGTAAAACACCTACCAGAGAGAAGCATTTTGCTGTGACAGGAAACACATGATTTTAAAAGTGTGCAGGATTTTTCTGCTCTGAAGAACTATCTGGAATTTTGTTGGCTTTGGTTTCTGGTAACCTTTTCAGCCACAATAATTATCAGAGGTTGCACAGATGGAAGCTGGGCCCAGTTGAAGCTATCAGCATCACTGGCTCTCAGCACTTCCTTTTATATCCAAGTGTCAAATAAGAATGGGGCTTTCTCATCAGTTGGCAGCACTCGTGTCACACCACCAGAACTCCAGCTGGTGGGCTTGGAAGACCTAATACATCTTTCTCCCATCAGCCACAGATCCCTATAGCAGTAACCCATCCGATTCCCTCGTATTTCCACTACACTCACCCACGTGGACCAGAAACGGAGAGAGGGAAGAGCCAAGAAAGCCAGGGAGGAAAGCAGGAGAGCCCCATCATGGGGCAGAGATGTTAATACTTGATTTAAAAGCGATGCAAAGGAGAAAGAGGAGCCTCCCACCACCTACTTCAGGCACCGAGTCCATGTCCTGCGCATGCGTGGAGACTCGCCCCAGGGCCTCGGTCGGCGTGCCCGCCGGCGAGTGGCTTTGCTGCACCAGGTCGGGCAGATTGATGTGACCTGCAAAGCCATTGCTGGCTGCGTGGCCAGAACGCTTTTTTTCACCAGAGGTCTGCAGAGACACAAGGCATGAGGAAGAAAGAGAAGGGGGGGGGGAGGGAAGAGAAAAAGAAGAGAAAAAAAAAAAACCAAACAAAACGAAGTTGTCGGCAGTCCCCCGGCTCCCAGAGCAAGCGCAGGAGAAGGACCCTCTCTGTTCCATCCCCATGCAGCCTGGCAAGCAGCAAACAAACCCCCCGCCCCAGGAGAATTAAAGACAGGATTAATGACAAAGTCAATACAGAGCAACGAGCCACGAAACAGGGAGAGAAGCCTGATCACTGTTGTATGGAGACAAGGAACGTAGGGCAGATTCTGTGCTTGCCCCCATGGGTGCAGACCCCGTGGCCAGCTCTCCTCCCACACGGCCACCGGCGACAGCAGAATGCGAGCCCTCCATCAGCGTTACCCTGGACAGCTTTGCACAGCTATGGCAAAGAGCAGCCTGACTGCAAGTGCCAGCACAGCCCTGTCCCATGTTTCTGTGACCCAAACCAGCAGTGAATAGCAGCAGCAGCGGCGCAGGAGTGGCAGAACCACCGGCAGCTCGCCCTGCACACGAGGCTCCTTGCGTTTCCCCGGGGCTCCCCTTCCTCTCCATCTCCTCCCTGTGCAAGGCAGGTACTGGGAAGTTTCTCTCTTCCTCATCTATTTTGTCATTTTGATGCATCTAACCTACCTGGAGCACATCAATGAGATGATTACAGAGATTTACCCATTTATTGGGATTGCTGCAAACTCTAACTGGGCTCACCAAGCCCCTGACTACTCCTGATGACATTTCTTTTGATTGCTCATTACCATCACCTTCAACCACACTTTGCCACCCCACCAAAGAGTGAAAAGCCCTTTGCCCAAAGCCCACTGCCTCAGTGAGACCATCCTCTGATGGCTATGGTGATGAGGAGGGGAAAAACAGTAAACACCCAGCACAAGGCTACAGTTTGGATTTCTTATCATGCTTTCTCCTTCCAGCAGGGTTTTCCAGCTGCTTCTCTCGCCCATGGCTTTTAAACCCTTCTGCATCCCATTTCTCACACAGCCCTCCTGGCACAGCACAGGTTGTATTGTTGTGATGCTGAATGCAAGCTCATTTCAGAAACAGCTGCCTGTTACACAGGGCCTTGTTCTCCCACTCACCCACATCACCCTCCCTGATTCTGGGAGATGCAGAGCCATGGGGCCCCCTACTCTGAACAGCTGCAGCCCAGTGAGGGATGAGGTGGACTGTATTACCATCCCCTCCAAAACTGATGGAGAAAGGCAGCAAACATACTGTGACTTCTTCTGCTAACTCCTTCCTCTTTTTCAAAGTTGCATTCATCTTTTTCCTTCATATGAGAATACTTTACATAAATGGAATTAAGAACTAAAATGCTGCTGAAGTCTTGTTTAAATTTGACCTAAACATCTCTCCTTTATGATTTCTGACTCCAAGCTCCCCTCCCTCCTTCTCTCCTATCCACCTCCCTTATGCACTGGTGGGAGAATGACTCCCCTGTTCCCTAACCACCAGGGCCTCCTGCCCTCTCACCAGGAGTCCAGCTACCCATCTGCATTTCCAGCAGCATCACCAGAACGTGCCAGCTACTGGGAAACCGAGAAACACCAAGGGAGATCTTCCACAGCCACTGAAGGTGCCTCCCCTGCCTCACTCCTGCAGTACCATCCATCAGCACTGCTCCCACCACAGCCTCACCTCTAAAGCAGTGGAGCTGGGGACGAGGACTCACGGGCTCTGAGCAGGACCAGCCTCTGCTACAAGCCCCCAGATGCTCTACAAACACTGCACGGCTCTAACAGTCACATGGTGGCAAAGGCTGGGAAGAAGAGGGGAAACTTTGGGCCAGTTCCAAGTGAATTAACTAAATGCTGTAAATTGAAGATAACTCTTGCTGCCTGGAGCAATGGTGGGGTTACAGCAGAGCCATTTGCAGGAGCCTCCTCCCTGCTGTGCCCCAGCACTGCCATTCACTGCTGTTTGTAGTTCTGAGAAACATTTGCACTTGTCCCATTTGCTCCGAGTGCAAATTGCATTAACGAGAGCGCTAACGAGCACAATTTACTCGGTCATTTTGTGTTCCGGACACACAGCACTGTTAGTTTTGTGCTTACATGGGCAAAACCTCCTGAAGATGATCCAGGGAAGTGTTTGTTTTACAACTTACCTCCCTCACCATTAAAGTCCCTTCCCTTGAAATATTGCTAAACGTATCTGCGTGGGAAGTCTCTAGCCCGTGGGTTGCCACCATTCCCAGGTTGTACGGCTCGTTGCTTCCGGGAATTCCTGTTGGTCTGGGGACAGAATGGAAAAGCATTAATGATGAGTATTCCCTCTGTTAAACTAGAGGAAAAATCCTCTAGTACAATATTATTTCAATATGGGTAAGGCTCTGTATCTCACACGAAAGAGTTAGAAAAATGTATCCACTTAGATGTATGGGGAAGTGATTGATGATGCCAGAAATACAGGACCAGGTTCAGGTTGACAAACTACAGATACAGCACAGAGACCAAGGAGAGAGACCATTCTCTTTCTTATCCCTAGGTGTCCTGAGAGGAGTACTGATGAACAGGTAACAAGGAGTGGCACTCCTGCTCTACTTTATGTCATTTTTTTCTATGTAAAAAAGCTATAGAAACCCGAAATTTACTCCCTTTATTCCCCACCTCAGCTCCTGGCAAGTAACAAGGGAGAGGATGGAGTTTGGAGAAGGTGTGGGCAGGAGGACAAGTTGTATCCTCTAGCTTTCTGCTGTTTTCCAGGTGAAAATGTAGCCCTAACCCATGGTTTCACCTTGAAATTTCCATGCCCCTATCTCAAGAAGGAGTCTGGAATTTATTAAATTTTAGGACTGCCTGAGATTGGATGTCACAGGTGCTGAGCAGCCCCCATTACTTTACTATTACATCCTTGGCAGCCTGGCTGCTTAAATATAACTTGAACGAATCCACAAGCAAATGACAAGCACCCCTGAATGATCAGACCTGTTACTCTGCATTTAAAAGACCCAGACCACTCGCTTCCATCAGTATGAGGCAAGACACTCTTTAACTCCTGTGCACATCAACAAATCCAGAGGCTTGTGAGGGAGTCTAGTTGGTGAAAAGCCAAAAGAAGCCTGCACTGATCATGGGGTTACTGGTCCAAGGTGAGATCTGAGCCCTGGGGACCCCGAGGTGGGACTGGCTCCTTGCCTGCATCAAATCACACCTACAACTGGACAAGCATCACAAAGGCAATGCAGCCAACAGCGTGCCATATTCCTACAGCACCTTTCATGTGAGGAGCTCACATCTCCCTACCATTAACGTTTCACCAAAGGATGAGAAAATAGCACAGTTATTCCAGTTTTAAAATAAGAAATGAGGGCCAGAGGAGGTTATGTTAATTTTGAGACTGTACAGGCAGTGAATGAATGGCTGTGGCAGCCTTGAGGTCCCAAATTTCATCAGTGCAGTTTCCACATCATCCTGAAAGAATTCCCTGGCCCCAGGCAAGAGTTGGCTTGCACAGCTCAAGGAGAGGGAGCATTTCTCCAGTCTTCAGATGGAGAAGTGGTATCTTCCATATTCCATCCAGAGGTGGATGGAATAAATAATCCCTCCTATCCACTGGGACACAAAGCAATGGATAGGATCATCCTGCAGCAGGAGAGACTTGGATAGAGCTGGAATGATGAGCAGCCAAGTGCTCAGGGAAGATCCCCAGGGAAGTTTAAACACGGGTTACACAAAGATCACTCAGAAGGTGCAGCAGAAGATGAGATGATGTCTCTTGCCCTCACTTTCCAATAACAAACACTGACCATGGAAAATAAAACTCTGACAAAAAAAACCTAAGTACATCGAGGCTGAACTCAAGTTAAGGTCCCATTTGTGAAATACAGGTGTAACTCAGAGATTTGCTTTCCTTTTCCCCCAGACACCCCTGCACCTCCACCCTCTGTCTCTGGGACATGACAGAGACAGGACATTAAGGGACATGTGGCACTGGGCTGGCAGGGGCTGGGGGCATCCAGCTCACTGCTGTGCCTGTCATCCCCCACATGTGGCTGCAAGGCATCCAGTGAGACATTTATCGACTGGGAAGTGCTGTGTCAAACCCAAGGTGTCTGAAGAAGGATGTCAGCACAGATTAACCACTCCTGATTAAACTCCTCTTCCACGAGCAGCTTGAGGCCTCTTCTCGCACGCCTGACTGCCCACCCGACTGCTGCACATTCAGAGCCATCCCTCTGCCTCCTGACTTGCTCCAACCAATTCCAAGAGCTCTGTTTTAATTCTTCTGCCGGAAGGAAGCTCCAACCCAGGAGCTTGGCACTCTGAATAACATGGACCCAAGGAGACATGGTCTCCCTGCCACTTAGAGGGCTTCTGTGCTGCTCCATGCCCCACCACCATGAATCAGAGAATCAAAGAATTGTTTAGGTTGGAAAAGACCTCCAAATTCCTTGAGTCCAGCCATTCACCCAGCACCATTGTGTTTGCAGCTAAACCATGTTTCTGAAGCCAGGTATGCCTATATTGACTCTCACTCTTTTAGCAGGAAAAATGGAATTTAACTGATTAAAATTCAAATAACCCCCTGAAACCTTCCCACAGCTCCTCTGCAAATTCAAAGGGGCAGAATTTGGATCCTGCTGCCAGGCAGAGACCTCCAGAAATGCCCCTGCAAAGCACCAGGTGGAAAGCCTGAGCAGGGATGCTCCAGAACTCTCTCTGCATGGCAACAGCTCCCTGCGAGTGTTGGAAGCTGTGCTGCCCTGATCTGGAGAGACTCAAAAGCACAAGTGTCCCATGGGACACAACAGTCTGCTGACCTCCTCATTTCACCATTTTCACCCACCAACACTGACTGAGCCAAGGGCAGAAATCCAAGACAAAGATTCAGGATTATAATCCTGGCTCTACCCGTCAGCACTGGGCAGGCCACCAAGTACTGACACTTTAGCATGGCTTTATTGGGGGCAAGACCAGGCTCAAGAGCAGGCAGAGCTCTAACACACCCATCCCATGGGCAGGACCTGTGGTGTGGATGAGGTCAGCTGTGCCCACTCTGGCCAAAAACCCGCCTGGATCATCAACAGGAACAGCTCCATCAGCTTTGAGCCAACATTCATGGAATATGCAGTGGAAATGGCTCAGTTTTTCACGTTAATTTCTCTAGTTTGGAACAGGAAAAGCACTCATCTGAGTACATCATCCCTTGCAACCACAACACAGTTCCCAGTGCCAGCCACCAAACACAGACACACTTTGGACATGTCCTGTATCACAGCTACTGCTCCTCCAGGCCAAGACACCCTGGGGTTTCAACCTCCAGAAGAACACACTCCGGGGTTTCATGGTTTGTCCCTCCAAAAGAAAGCGTTCCTCACATGAGCCGTGGGATGTCACTGACAGGCACGGTCCCATCATGTGTCTCGTTCTCCCCGTCCTCCTCCTCCTCCTCGCTGCTCTCCGACTCCTCGCTGGAGGAGGAATAGTCCGTCACCTTCTTCAGGGGCCGATTGGTTTCTTCAATGCGCAGCTCCCTCAACTCTTTGGCTAAAGCCGTCAGATCCTAAAGGGGATGGGGGCAAGGAAACAAGGAAGCGATGGCTGTTACATTCAGAGCAAGGAGAAGGTCACATACATCTCTCCAAAAGCCAATGCTAACAGCACGAGCAACAAGAAATAGCTTTACAGAGTCGTTACAAACATGAGACAAACGTAAGACAATGTTTGTAGCATGTAGCATTTATTAAACAAAACAAAACTGGTTTACGCTCACTGAAAAGTCAATAGCCAACCTCTTCTTTTTCTCTTTGGAACGTGTATGTGCATATATATACACACACTTATATGTATATACACGACAAAATTATATTTGTTGGAAAAGGTGAAGTTCAGTCACCATCATAGTAAACTGGAAAACAATGTCACTTCAAAGATTGGCTCAGAGAATTTTCTCCTGCAGGGTTTTCTCTTCTTTCAAACTTCTCAAAGAGACCCCGTAATGGTATTTATTCTGTAATAAATGCATTTGGGAAGGAAGCAATGACAGCATCTCCCATGGAGTGGTGCAATCCCCACGTCAAGAGCTGCTTCCATGGTGAGTCTCCGCTGTCGGGCGGCTGCCGAGAGGCGGTGAGGAGCACGAGGAGAAGCGCCCAGCTCAGCCAGACTTTGGAGTCACAGCTCTGAGTCAGCCACACGATCAAAAAAATAATAACAAAAAAATAAATCCCTCAGCGGGACCCATTAAGCACTTTATGTGAAATGTGGCAGCCTACAAGCTAAGGGAAAAATAAAATAATAAAAAAAAAAAAGCCTTGAAACAAGAAAAAAGGTAGGAGCAGTCCCAAAGCCTAGTCATAATTTTTCAGTTTACCATGACTTTGATGAGGTCTCAGACCCGACAGTCATATAAAATAGACACTGCTATTTCAAAACAAGGAACATGGCAGGCACCGTGTAGAAAAGAGACTTTTTGTTATCTTACATGCTTTTATAGCAATGCAGGGGGAAGCAGTAGGGCAGAAAAGCATGAGAGCTCGAATTAGAATGGGTTAGAGAACTCTGTTGCACAAGACATGCACATGACGAACAAAGCATCGCAATTGTCAGTCTTACCATTTCTCCCTATATTAGTGACCGAGGTAGGCATCAGTGCATTCGGTCAGAGATAAAGGATTAGGGAGAAAGAAACTCATTGAAAAAGACTAAATTCCACAATTGTCTCACGGCCATACTCTCATTTACTGCATTTCCAGTTTACCGTTCCAGCAGGGCGACTACGGCAATATTAATTATGGTTGCAAAAAGAGCTCTTAAAATCTATCCTGTCGACACGTGAAGAAAAGGATGGGAAAGCTCTATGGCTGAGATGCAAACCCAGTTTATTTTTTAATGGTGAGGTAGGAATGTTTTGTAAGCAATCTCTGCTTTGGTTGCTGATGTCCCACACCTCCCGGCAGGCTCCCACCGGTGACAGCTGCACATTCTGCTCCCAGGTCTGCCCTGCCCGGCCTCTGATGTACAAACTCCCCTGGATATTGGAGAGCTTTGCATCAGACCCATAAGTATTAGTATACCAAAAAAGGCCTTGTTTTTGTTTTTTTAAAAAATTAGCCAATCCCTGTTTCACAGCAGGTACCTGTGATGGGTTTTATACGGGTTGTTCAGCCTGGAGAAGAGAAGGCTCCACAGGGAGACCTCAGAGCATCTTCCAGTACGTAAAAGGGCTCCAATAGAGCTGGAGAGGGACTCTGGACAAGGGTATGGAGTGACAGGACAAAGGGGAATGGCTTCAGACTGACAGAGAATAGGTTTAGATTAGATATTTGGAAGAAATTCTTTATTCAGACTGTGGTAAGGCCCTGGCACAGGTTTCCCAGAGAAGCTGTGGCTGCCCCATCCCTGGAGTGTCCAAGGTCAGGACGGTGGGGCTTGGAACAACCTGGGATAGTGGAAGGTGTCCCTGCTTATGGACAGGGTGGGCTGGGAACAAGATGAACTTTGGAGTCCCTTCCAACCCAAACAATTTCCTGATCCTGTAATTCTGTATCCCTCCAAATACTCTCTGTACCTTTAAAGAAAGGCTCTTTATCATGATTAAAGCGAGATCGTGGTATTTCAAGAGTTCCTTTTCGATGCCAACATGTTTGAGATTGAAATAGAGTCAAATCTGCAGTCACGACAACTAATTATTTTAATTAGCACTGTAGCAGCTCCTATGATACGACTGCTTCTTTTCCTAAATAAGAATCAGTGACAATTTCAGCAGCTTAACAATGCTTTCCATTTAGAGTATCAAACATGCTCTTTATTGAGCCCTTGCCTTTGAATTGGATTAGAGCCTCTCACTTTAAAAGGGATTTTAGGACTGTGTTAGAGCCTCTTAAAACTGCAGCTGGACTTCTGCAGTGCAGGACTAGCACTGGACTGTGAAAATTACTTCTTTTTTGCACCTTCCATTTGTAACATGCTTCAAGGCACCCTATCAGCCTTCTTTGGCCATCGCTAGAAGATAGTCAAGTATTTTAAAAATCAGCTTAATTACTTTTTAATAACTAATTTGGAAGTTTTAAGAGCAATAATACTCCCAGACAATATCATCAGATAACTCATATTTCCTAGCTAAAGCTTTGCCTCGGGATGGTTAATTTTTTGATGCTATCATTTTCTGTAAGTAATGAGCACTTTGTAGGATTAAACAGCTTCACCGAGTTGCTCTTGGACCAAAAACAATCTGACAACTAGAGAGAAAGTGCTCTGTAGTTCCAAGTGTTATTAGTGAGGGTGATATAATACGTAAGTTTGTGGTGTCAGTGCTCTTTACTTTTAATTACAAAGCCTTCTTTAGATTTAGTATTTGCTGGAATCAAGTCAGATTGGTTTCTGAAATCACATCGCTCCTTGAGCTTGAATTTAGCACACATGCTGCCTCTATTTAGACACTGATTTATGTGCTTTTTTCTTAACAAAGCACCTCATTAAACAAAATGTATTGCTCATATTTTATCCAAGAGAACAAGTTAACTAACCATCTTCCTCCTTTCATATCTTCTATTTTTACAGAGAAGAGGATGCAGGAGAGGCTGCTGAAACCAGAGCTTTCCACTACAGCCCTGCAGTTACCACTATCAGCAGTGTGCACAGGCATGCACATGTGAGGGAAGTTAAATGTTAAATGCAGGGTCTTTTCCCATGAATGTTTAAACACTCACCACTGCCAGATGCACGTTTAAAATATTATCATACATGAAAAAAGTGTATTTCAGGGTTCTCATTTGTTAAGCAGACGAATGAGGACCAGCACTGCCATCCAGATCCAAGATGCCTCTGCTGACTCTGGCTTTGCAGAGGATGGTGGTCCATGAGAATGAACAACCCACTGTGTTTCCGCTGCTCTGTTTTCCAAGCACCTTCATTTGAATTAGGCTGAGAACACATTTCAAACAGCACTTGATGGCCCCACTGAAATCAGTGGTGGCTGGGGGCTGTGGCTGAGAGCAGAATGTGGTGAGGGGTCCAGGCTGTCCAGAACCTCCTCCGCCGGCACAAGAAACCTCCGCTCTCGCTCCTTCTCATTCCAACACTCGAACAATGGCAGCACCACGTGCTCCCCCACGTGAACACCAGGATGCCTCCGCCCTGGCCTCCATGCAAGTGGTGTGGCCAGCGAGTTTTGGGCAGCCCAGGGCTGAGCAGAGCACACCAGCAGTGCTGTCCCCTCCCCGTGGGTGGGCTCCCGACGCCGGAATGCCACCGGTTCGCTCTCCCGTCCGACCCGAGATCGCATCGCCACCTTTATCAACGCCAGCACCAAGAAAACCCAGCTCGGAATTAAGCACTAACTAGTCAACCTTGCATAGGCATGACCCACTGAGAAAAGATATCACTAACCTCATCTATAGCTTTCTTATAGCTCTGTGGGTAAAGGAAGAATAATCAGCATCAGAGGAAACAGATCGGGACAGGAAAAAGCCAGAGGAAGGGCAAGCAGGTTAGAAATAAAATTAGAATTGTTAGCTCAACGCTGTGGAGTGTAGAGAAAAAAAACATCATCAACAAAACATTAATACACATTAAAATAGAGAAGCAGTGGAAATTCATATCGTTATTAGGCCGACTCTGCAGTTTTAAGATACAAATGTCAACAGCATTAAACCAGAAGGAAACACTTCAGATGAGATTTTGCTCAGGCTATTAGAAGGGAAGTGTACAGAGACCACTACCAGGTGGGGTTTCAAGCTGGGAAGGCTGTTGGGGGCTGGTTGGTTCCCCAGCCTTCCTGAGCAGAGCATCTCTCCACGGGTGCTGCAGGGGACATGCAGCACGGAACACAACAATGTGCCATCGGCCACTGCCACGCCCAAGCTAGCAAAGCCCTTAAGCCTCTGCTTCGCCTGGAAACACAGGCTTAAGTGCTTTCCCCTAGACTTGGGCTCCTGGTAAAAACTCATGCACTCTCTTAAGCATTCAAATCTCCCAGGGGCTCTCGCTGTACTGCTGCTTTCCAGTCTCTCTGCTGGAGCATCAGCAGTACTAGCCTCGTTTTTGGGGTCCCTGCGGCTGTGCCACCGCACCGAAGGGAAACGTGGCCAAGCTGGCTGGCAGCATTCCCATGGGAAGTAACTGAGGACTCACAGCAGGTCGGCTCGGCCGCGTCACGTCCCTGTTGTCCTCCTGCTTGACCTTGGCAGGCTCATGGGAGAGCACAGGGGACCCTTCGGGCTTGGCATTCCCTGGGTGAAAGGCAAGTGGAGAGAGTGGGAATTAAAATGCTGCCGAAAGCCACCCCTGCATCCTGTCACCTGGGACAGGTGGGCACGGGGGCTTCATCATCACTTCATCATTATCTGCTGTCTTGTAAAACCCTCCTGGCTCCTTTCTGCTTTTCCACCAACAGAGCAAGAGAAGCCACAATCCTGCCCAGCCTCCATCGACAGCCCTCGCACAGAGTTACTGCTCCTTTTCTACTAAAGAAACAAATTTACTTTGCAGAAGAGCAGGGCATGTGATAAATGAAAGCTCTGCAGCATCTGACATTGCTAGGACATTATTTGTCACAGGATTTCTCATTAGTAAAAACAAAACCAAATCCAAAATGACAATGGGTTACAAACTCCTTTTATTGACTACCTAGAGAAGCGATGATTTCAACAACAGACACATCTTATGGCCAAGTTGTAAAATATTCAAAGCATGGAGGCAGTGTTTGTCTTAATGCTCTTCAGCCCTGGGGACTGGAAGTGTGGGCTGTGCCAGAATGCAGATGTGTGGGGTGTATGGGCTGTGGCAACTCCACTGCCATTAAACAGGGGAATGGAATATCTTTAAGAGGAGCTCTAGGAAGGGAGGGAACAATTTGGCTATGAACATAAACCCCGTGTCAGCATGGCTGCCTGGCAAAAGCATTTGAGAGAAAGCTTCTTACAGGCTACATCACTCCTCTGGTCCCATCTCAGGCACAAAGATGAAACTCCAAAAAAATTATGTATCAATTAAAAGTGAAACACACTCCCAAAGAAACCATGTCAGAAGAGGTGCACCTGGGTGGATGAAGGCAGGAAGCACACTGGTTGTTTTTTTTGTTTACCCTAAAGCATAACCCCCATCTCCTTTTGTACAGGCTACTTGGCAGTGTGATGCCTTGGCCATCCTACATCAGCCTCCAGGGAACAGGAGGCCATTGGTAACTCTGTTTGCAAGGAGGCCAGCAGGTCACAAAAGCACATCAGAAATTATGGATCCTTCGATTTTTAAATTTTTTTTTAAAAAACAAGCATGAGATCACAGACCTCTTGCCTTTCCTGCCTCTCAGGAAGCCTCACAAAGCTTGCCTGGAGCTGAGGGATGATTCCAAGCTCACCTCTGACTCTGTTGCGCTCGCTGGAGCCAGCCTGGGAGCCGGGCTGGGATCCACCCTGGGAGCTGGGCTGGGAGCTGGGAGTGCTGGAGCTGGAGGAGCTGCCACTGCTGGTCCTCTGCAAGGGGCTCTCCACGATGGTCTCTGTCCTCCTCAGGTCTGGGTTGCTGTGGGAGGACAAAACAGAGGGGCACCATCAGCCTGGGTTACACCCACTCCCAGGGCTGCAGACCCTTCCCACACTGACAGGGGCAGCTGCAAAGGCCAGGAGAGTCCTCCTCAGCTGGAGGAGACAGGGCTGAGACCATCAATTTTGGGTGCATTACGACCACAACCACAAAAAAATTGCCTAGAGAAGCTTTCTGCTCTTTTTTTGTCAAATGTGGCAACAGTTAAAAGATTCTTTGCACTGGATTCCCTGTCTATAGATTTGCAGAGCTAGAGTTACCTAATTAGCCACCAATATTCTTCATAAAAGCAGGAATTTGCAACATGCTGTTAGACAAAGATTTCAGCAAAGCAAGGATCTCAAGTTTGCAGCAAGGCTGCAGATCACTTGTACTACTTATTCACAGTCCGCAGTTTTCATGGCTTCACTTCAAACTTGCATCAGATATCCACTTTTCCTCCTTGATTTCTCTCACCCTTGTGAACACAGATAAATCTAGAATAAAAAGTGCCCTTGATACACAAAGAGTGACTAATATCTCTCCGGGTATCAGATGCCTTTAGGAAATTAATTCTTACTTGGCATTGAAATGACATCAGAAGAGATGTTCATGCAGAGTTAGGCAATTTGGTTTTATACAGTGTTTCTGGAAATTACCTTATTCAAAGTCCTCTTTAAAATGTATAGTAAATATTCCCTCATTTGTCACAACAGGGTAACAAACAAAAGAAGAGAATTTTTGTAATATTTACATTTATGCATGGGGAGAATCAAGAATCAGTGGGAAAGATGGGGAAAAGGGAAAACATTACATTACTGTGAGAGAAATGAAGTATGAAATAATTTCAGTGAATACTTAAGTTTAATGGACGTGTAGTAGCATCCTAATAATTTCCAATTGTCATCAAACTGAAGGCCTCCAGCTCATGCTACACGGCTAAATTAATGAATGAAGTACATTTGAAAACTTTGGCAACTCATGTATTTACCTGCACTGACCAGGACCGGGACAGTGAGGCTGCAGGAAACACTGGGCAACCTTGAACTCAAATCCCAGACTCTCATTATCCCTTTTACTTGCAATACCACTCCTTACAAGGACTACACAGTCCACTATGCCTCTGCATTTTAAACTGTCCTTGAAACAACAGCTAATTAAAACAACAACATTTTCAAGAATTCAAAATGTTTCAGCCTTTGGCAAAGAAGAGCAACAAACCATGATACGCTTTTTCTCTAATTAAAAAAAAAAAAGAACAACAAAAAGCACTCTTCCTCCTACTGCTGCCCCTGCCAGCTACTCAGGGCTGCTGCCTGTGAGTTTGCTGAGGCAGAGGGGGCACTGAGCTGGAAAGGGAGGCGTATGCTCAAACTGGTGACAGCACAATGATGAACATCCCCGCATTCACTTTTTGACCTCACCCTCTGAGGACAAGGCAGGAAGAAGAAACCAAGGAGCTCCATCACGCAAGACTAATTGGAACTCGCATTTCTCCCGGGATCTGCCCGTCTGAGGTCTCGTTCTGCGAAGCACAGACAAGCTCTCGCATGACTAAGCTGTGTTTTTTTCCATCCAGCTCTGAGCAGAGCCTGTCAGCTCCCCTGCTCGTTTTAAACATGCCCAGGGATAGCTGTGACACGGCAGAGTTGGGACCGTGTGGGCAGCACAGCAACTTCCTCGGGTGCTCACTGCTGTGCCAGAGAGCTGCATCTGGCTGAGCCAAAGGCCTGAGTCCTGGGAAGCTGACAGGAATTTAATCCTTGATCTACATCTAGAGAAGATCTCAGCAAGCTGTATGAGTGTCTGTCCTGCAGCACATTCCTCAGTCATTATCTGTGAAAAACCACTCTGATGCATAAGAAATGTATGGAATGTACCATTGAGACCTCCCCACTGGCTTACAGGGATCCTATGATGATTGATATGCAAGAGGTGAGAACCAGGACCTACTTCCACTAAGGGGAGCACCCAAACTCCTGTTTGACTCCACAGCAGCAGATGGAGCATCCACCTCCAAACCCTGAAATGCTCAGGAATGCATTCAGCAAGGGAGCAAAACCTCCAGGGATACCAGTGCTCACAGCCTTGTCAGTACAAAACACTAATGGACGCAAAAATTCGTCCCAGAGACAAGAGAAGCTTTGCAAATGTCATGGTGCTCCAGTCAGCTAAAGCAGGGCTAGACCCCAGCCCGTGTCTGGGCTGCCAGCTGGGTGATGCCAGGGGCAGTGCAGCAGTGGCACGCCAGCATCACTCCTGCCCATCCCCTCCACGTCCATACCTTGCCCGAATGGGCTGGGAGCCCAGCCGGGGCCCCAGGGCGCTGCCATTGCCCGGGGAGTTCTTCCTTGCCAGGGCAGGGGATATGGAAGTGGTTCGTTGAGGCACCTGGAAGAGAATGGAGACATTTGCAGTCACCCAGTCCCAGCCGCTCGCACACCTGAGCCATCAGGAGATCACCTTCCAGCACTGCCTTAAGGCTGATTTCCCACTGAGAGAAAGGCAGTATTTAGGGCAATTACAAAATACGAGGCTCTCAGCTTTTAGAAGGAATCACCGGAGTGTGAGGCAGCAGCAAGCTGCAAAGGTGCCCTCAGGGATGCTCTTGGCACAGGAGCCCCCAGAGCAGCCTGGCTACCACCAAACAGGGCACTTACCTCTAGAAGAAATGTATGCACATACACACACACAAATATATATAATCTAAATCTAACAAAACCCATAAAAGCAATTTTTAAGGTAAAATTCAGACTGAAGTGCATTTCGACAGCCACAACTGAGGTTTTCTATCTAGTTCGGATACGACACATGCCAGCAGACAGAAGGTGTTGACTGGTGGACAAACAAGAGGGCTGACAGTGAGAAAATCCAGACTGACCCACCTAACACTGGGATTAAACACCGTGACCTTCACTGAGCTCCAGATGCTGCTGCCAAAACCTTGCTGCTGGCAGAACAGCTCAGCACAAACACCCAAAGGCAACCACAGCCTACAGGGGCTGTGACAGGTAACCCTGGAGCTCTGCCCCATCCCGTGTGAGCTTGGCCATCACTGCATGGCCGCAGGTGCAGTGGCCTCATCCTCCAGCACCTCAGGTGATGTGGAGAGGCACAACAATACTCACCATGCAATACCTTGCACCAGGTAACAGAGAGGCCAAGGGCTTGTCAGGATTAGCAAGAAAAAGAATTAGGCTTGGCTTTTTTTTGAGAATAAACACACGGTTGCATTAGGCAAGATAAGAAAAGATTTAGAGAGCTGGCGATGCTTTAGACTCTGCAGCATCACCAGCTGCAGCTTGTCTCAGTACAAAGCAGTCTCCCCTCCAGGTAGGGCACTCTGCAGTCAGGACTTGGGGAGTTTTCCACCTTCCTCTGAAGCATCCAGCCATAAGCACTGACAGAAACAAGACTCCAGACCACGGAGACAGCTGGTCCTGCCTCTCGGGGCAGTCCTTTCGTTCCTGCTTGCAAACGCATCAAACCCACCTGGGGCAGTCCCGTGCGAAGTCAGGCTCCTCGGGGGTGGTAGCGCCGACACAACAGCCCTAAATGTGATCTGGTGGGGACCCCTTCCAGAGTCCATGTTCCCTCAGCCAAGGGGGAAAATACTGCACAGTGCTGGAGAACAGTTTTTCTCCCAGCAGCCATGGTCTCACCACATAGGGCATCACTGCGGCTGAGAGTCCTTCTCAAAGGACTCATGGCTAGAGCCAACATTAAACTGCAGGGGCTTTTTCTTAATTAGGTTAAAACCAGGCAGCCACCCTCCCGCACTATGGAGGAGCCAAGCACACAGACAGTTCCAGGAGCTGCTGGCTTGCTGCTCCTTCAGCAAAGCACTGATGTTCCCTCCTGCTTGGTGACAGCAGAAATAGGAGCATTATTAACACCTGTGACACCACCACAAATCCCTTGCACAGGGAGGCTTACCTGGTAACTGCGACTTTCCTCTTAAAAAAAGGCAAGTTACTCACTTTGTAAATACATAGAAGAATTGCCTCTCAATCTGGGACAAATACTGCCTCCCTGTCACGAATCAATTTATAATCATTTCTACTCTGTAAAAATCTTCCCAGCTGAGCACTGATTCACTGTAAGGGGAACTTTATTGGCCAAGTTATAATTCTCCTAAAGTGAAGGTGTATAAACAACACGATCGAAATACTGGTCCAGAAGAATCCTAATTAAAGAGGTACTGCCAGACACTGTCAAAATGTCAATGCATGTATAAAGCTGCTGGAGCCCTTACAAGTCTTCCATCAAATATTGATTGCAACTGGAGGCACGGTACTGGACTAAAAAGGACCCATCTTATTGACTATGACAAATTTTATGTTCCTATAATTCTATTTAAGCAGAAGGTTGTTTTTTATCCGAGGGACAGAAGAGATTAATTTGTTTTGGCCTCTGTCTGGGCTCGAGAACTTTCTTTTCTGGAGGGCAGTGCTGTTTTGCAGTTATTTTGCAGGCAAGAGCAGCTCCCAGCATGTCCTGCAAACCCTGCCTCAGGAAATGCAGCCCCTGGGCAGGTCAGCACCCGCTGCAGAGCCTCAGGATGGGCTCAGTCCTGCCCACTCTGCTTTGCCAGAGGGACTCAGCTCTGGGACTGCCTCTGACGTGCTGAAAGGGAGGAGCGATTGTGTTACCTTTGGTGGAATGTCTTCCTCCTGCCGTAACCAAGAACTTCGGTCAAACTTTTCAATGCGAGGGGGCAGAGGAGGGTTTTCTGAGGTGGGGTCCGAGTTCTGCCTTGGCATCTCAGTGCGGTGAGAGGTCACCGTCAGAGCCTCCTGAAACCCAGCCAGTCCCTTTGCAGGCTGTTCATGCAGTGACTGAGACCCAGACAAGGAGCTTCCTTGGGATTTCACAGTGACCAGATGTGGAATCTAAGCACCAAGTCAAAACAGAACTATCAGTCAAAATGGAGGGGGGGGGAAAAAAAAAGGAATAAAAAAAATTTGAAAATTTGATTTAAAAAAAAAAAAAATTTGATTAGCACTTTGGATGCACTGAAAAGCCCCCTTGGTCTGAGATCAGCACTGCCTTGGTTTCAGGAACTTCTGACTTACATCACTTCAACGCAAGATCTGTTAAAAATCACGCTCCCGCACACACTGTGCCCGCCCCAGGCTCTG
Source organism: Vireo altiloquus (assembly GCA_013396875.1). Lineage (NCBI taxonomy): Eukaryota > Metazoa > Chordata > Aves > Passeriformes > Vireonidae > Vireo > Vireo altiloquus. Next base: position 107,201 of record VZRF01015755.1, read on the forward strand.
CTGCTGGCCCAAAGTCCAGCTCCTACACCTGCACCTCTGTGGTTGTGCTAATGAGGTTTGGCATGGATTTTCCATGTTAAAAATGAAAAAAAAAAAGAAGGAAACGATAATAAATAATAATTGATTTTAAAAAAATCATCAGGAATTCTGAGGCATAGATGGCTTAAAAAATATCTCGAGGCATGAGTTTCTATAGGTCTCAGTGGCCCCTATCCCATGGATCAGCCCTACAGATTGCAAGTTTAAGGACTACTGACATCTGTTCTGGGAAATCTGAGAAAATCACAAGGTTACAGTTTGTGAAATCAGAGCTTCTTCCCAGGACTCTGTGAAGCTGCACTCCTTTGACACAGCAGGGTTATGACTTTTATTTGAAATTTCTACATACGTATCTCTGCACGTGTCCATGGCTCATGGGTACACGTTTATGCACACACACCCTGACACGGGGCTCTGGGATTCAAGGAAGTCTTTCACTAGGATTTTATTGCCAAACAAAAATCTTTGTAACTGCTGATGGTACAGGACACCAAGAAGGTCACTGAAAAATATTTGGTCAGTCAGAGGGATGGAAGTGAAGTGGGGTTTTTCCCACTTCCCAATGCACACATACCATGTATGTTGGACAGAAAAAGGATGTTTCAGAGCTTTCCTGCACATTTTGTTTAAAGATTGTACTGGAGGAGCCACACGTGGCTGTCACTTAGTTGGCAAATATTCCATAGAAAGCCCAGCTGAACTTGGAGCAAAGGCTTTGTACTTCCCTCTGAAATCCCTGCTGGAGTCTGTGGATCTATGGGAGCAATTCCAGGGGCTGGACCAGAGCCAGCACCGACACTCCTACAGCTTGTGGTGGCAGAGTACTTGTGGACCTCATGGCTGGGAGAAACTTCTACAATAACGATGCCCCTCCTCTGTGAGAGTCATGGTGATCTATGCCCTCTCCAGATGTGTTTGTGAGTGATGCCAACTCAATGGAAAACCAAAACAAAACCTTGAATCAAAGCGGCAAAGAAAGCAAAACCTTTTTCTGATGATCCTCAGCATCAAAGCATCCCAGGTCTTTTGTACCAGGCGCTGTGGTTTTAGTCCTTTACGTAAACCAGATCCAAAGAGGATCAGAGCAACAGCTGCACTGGAGCAGAGCAGCAGTTCCTCCTGGTCCTCCACCTTGTTTCTAGCAGTAACCAGTACGTGATGCTTCAAAGGAAGGTACAAACCAGCATGATGTTGCTAACACATGGAGGTGATAAGAGGAATACACTCATGCATGTAGATGCTGCTCTTACTCATGAATATGCTTAAGGCTGAGAAACCAGGGAGCCAGATGCTATTTCCCTTCCATCCACTCTTCCTTGTTTCCTTACCAGCACCCCCAGCACCCTGGCAACAGGGGAGCACCATTACCTGTGGGTCCACGGGTCGGAGCAGGGGTGGGGTCCGGGCTGGCTGCACGCCGCTGATGCTGAAGGACTCCGACCGAGGAGGCAGGTTGGGGTCAGAAATCCTGTTGGCCACCTTGTGGGGCATGGCCGGCGAGCTCTGGCGATTGAGCCGGGAGCGCTCCTCCACCTGCGGGACACGGGAGAGGGCTCAATGCCCCAAAGAACCCATTTCCAATGGAAACCCAAGGTAGGCATAAAGAAAGCAATTCTGCATACAGAAAGCTCTTTTCTCTCTAGGTATAGCCTATCTATTGTTTGATCAAGGTGGTGATCGGTTACAGGTTGGACTTGATGATCCTGGAGGTCTTTCCCAACCTAAGTGATTCTGTGATCATGGAATCCAAGTTATCCAGAAAACTGTGCAATAAATGCATTTTAAAGGCACGAAAAGGACTATTTGTATTTATATGCTTAATTAACTTCTGAATACGAAGTGGAAAAATAAAGAAATGAATAAATAAAGAAAAGGCAGCATGCCTCAGAGAGATGTTCCTAGAAGATGCTCCTGAGAAGATCTTGCTTCTTCTCCCATGGACCTTTACGCAAGGGGACCATTTTCCTTCACTGTTATAAACACCACAATGAGTGGTTTTCTTTGATCTGTATAAAAGAATAAACATGGCAGCCAGAAAACGGCTGGCTTTGATCTGGATTTACTGAGTCTGGCACATTGTCATGTATGGGAGGGGAAAAACCTCTATTACTGAGAGAGAACATCAACCCAAAGCCCACTGCTTTCAGCTACCCTTGATGGGAACACAGTGGTTTCAGCTCACTCAGCCGTGCCATCCTGCAGTTAGGCTGTGCATTGATATTCAGGCAGCATATGCTATGCAGAATTTTTGATACCTCGAGATCTGATGTATATTTTATTTATGTGTCATTAAAGTGTTAAACACCCCTAGCATGTCTCGATTCCACTGCGGATGATGACACGTTAAAAGGCAATCTTTACAACAGGTTTGCTTGGAAACAACCACAGCTCTTCTTTAAGTAAGTAAATATGAAACAAAAGAGCCATTATATGAATAAAAATGAGTCTTTATCAGAGACTGAACATGAGACAGAGTAAAATTTACATAAGAAATTTGTGTTACGGACTGTTTCCTTTTAAAGGTCATGAGGGGCCACCTGAGCTACTGCTGTGTCCTAAAAGGTCACCACAACTTCCCCAGGCACTGCCCACCAGCCATCAGAGGCTATGCAGAGCTTGGCTCAGCAGTGCCCAAGGCAGAGGACACAGGGATGGGAAGGGGAGCAGGGTGGGAAGGAGAACTCCCTCTGGAAAGGGAGCAGCAGCACGAGGGCTGGGTCACAGGCTGCTCCAGTCTATCTCCTCATCAGCCAGGCCTTGGCAGCAGCAGCGACAGGTGGAGATGGAGCTGCCGCCGAGCTGCTCCCGGCACAATGCCAGGCCCTCACCTGCAGCTGATTGTGGAGGATGTCCAAGCTGCTATGGAGGAGAAGGCAGGAGAGGGATCAAATGGGGATGTCTGGGTACTGAGATGGAGAAGGGTGCTTGATTTCCCACTGCCAGCATCTCCTCACTTGCACCTTGTGCCACCAGCACAGCAGAAGATGCTTTTGGTACTCTCCAGCTGTGCTTTGTGGGGCCCTACTGGTTCCACTACTGAGCAGAAAGGGGGAAAAAGCAGCAAAATCCTTCAGGAATTCATCATTGTTCAAGTACAGACCATCTCTAATTGAACTCAAGTTTCCCCAAAACAGGAAACATCCTTAGCAGTGTCTGTGAAGTCCCAGTAGAAGGCTGCTCATGTTTAACATATCACTTCAAAGTGAGAGCAGGGATAAAAGCCACGGGGACTGAAGGAGGAGCTGATGTGGGCGTTGGCTGTGGCAGAGAACAGAACAGCTCGAGCTCTGAGTTCCCAGAAAGCTCTGAACAGTGGGAAAGCACCACAGGGGCCAGCCACCATGTGAGAAATGTCTGATTAACCCTGTCCCCTCCTTTCTGCATGGCCATGTGTGGCATATTCCTGCCAAAACCCATCCTTCAGCTGACCAAGTGTTCCCTGGCTGTCTTCAACACCTTGTTTAGCAAATATTGGTCCCTAACAGAACAGACAGTTACAAGGGGAGCTGCTAGTCACAGGACCACAGCTCAGAGTGCTAATGCCACATCCCTAGCTGGATCACCAGAGGGTCCCAACATGATCTCCAAAATGGCCAAATAGCCAATGATTATAAGAGATGTGCCTGGATAAACAAGGAAGGTCTGGGACAGCACCCAAGCTACATCCCAAATAAACTTCCAGTGGATAAGCCTGAATAACAAGAAGACGAGTAGAAGGGGCAGCAGAAGGGAATATGCATCCATGCGTCTTGGCAGAACTATCTGCTCAGACTGTTTTGTTTAGCATCAAGAGAAATCCCTGACTGTGCTCTGGGGAAGCTGTGAGAGATGCAGCCCAGGCTGGGTCCTCCCCCAGAGCTTTGCCATCACCAACAGGCCAGTCCTGCAACAAGGGGATGCAGGGACAGGACCACAAGGTGAGCAGCCACGGCCTCACCTCGATGCTTTATCCCACTTCTGCAGGGTCTTGGGGTCACCCTGTGAAAACCAGTGAGGTGGGAAAATGTGTGCATAAAGGAAAGGTATGAACAGCAAAGAGGGGCACAGCAAGAGGAGGGGCTCAGCTGTGGTGATCAACCTCCTGAGAGAGAAGACTTGTGACCCAAAAGCATAAAAACAAGGGCAGTATGGGATATAATGCAAAATCCTCAGGAAATATCCAAATAAGCTTTGGACAGCATCCAGAAATGTAGGCTGAGCACCAGACTTGTCTCTTCATTGTTCCCCCAGGAAAACAAAGTCTCAATATTTCTGTTAAATTAGCATGCACGGGTTGGGTATGCAAATTGCTAAACTATAGCAAGAACCATGGTAGGCTCATTAAGCATCAGCACAAATCTATCTGTGGAGCCAGCAAAGGTGGGACTTCAATATACGCAGCAAAGTACCTGAATTGTGTTAAAAGTGGGACTAAGCAGAAGATAAAATGGGATGGAGACAAGAGGAGTCATTCTGGGAGATTCCCAAGGGGGCTGTTCTGAGGCAGTACATCAAACTACTGCTCCCAACAGCAGAAAGATGCCACAGCTTGGAGCATTTAATTAGAAACCAGATAGAGTGACACAGGTAAGGAAAAAAATGGTTTGGAGAGCTAATTGGTGTAAGCTGGAGAAGTTCCCCAACAACAGGAAACCTCATCTTCCCTATGATTTCAGCAAAGGGGAAGAGGCCATGTTCTGCTGCACTTATTCACATTGTGCAGTTCCCAATGTCCTGCTTCCAGTGACAGCATCAAAAAGATGCCAGCCCCATGAAACAGAAGAAATGGGCCTTTGTGTTTGAATGGGAAAGCTAAATCCAGCACTTTTCTCCTTTACCCCAGATAAAAAAATAATATTCCTTTTTATGTATCTTTGTTAAAGTTTTGCAGATAGTGCCAGAAGTACTTCAGCAACATCCTATAGGGTTTGTTAAAAACCAGGCAGTGAAAGACAGAGTTTATTCCCTTTTCCCTGCCCACTACCTACTCTCAGCACTCCAGCAGATGGACAAGAGCAACCCAGTTGTGCAGAGGCACCACCCAGGTGGAAGCCTGTCCTGTCAGAGGCAGCTCAGCACATCTGGAACACCTCACCTGCAATCTCACTTATCAAACCTCTTCTTCCACTGGAAGGGCTGGAGAATGATGATGCAATTCCATGAAAATCTATCATCTGGTGCACTGCCACCAAAAGAGACTGAAGACTAAACTGGATGGCAACAAAAGAAAAATCCAAGCAAGTGTGTAAAGAGGTGAAAAGAATTTTAGACACCCACATCTATCTCTGTGGTGGTTCAAAAAGGCCAAGAACATAGAACTGGCCTTTTCTTAGCAACAGGCAGCTGAATTCCTTGAGTATTCAATGCTTGCAGGTATTGTGGATGCAGCTGAGGACTGCCAAGAGGAAAGACCAGCTACATGTTGGATGCACATCACACATCTGCCAGGACTAAAGGATGCCGAGCACTGCTCCTGCTTAGTAGAACAACAGGGAAGTTATCACAAGATCTTTCTGCCCAGGAGTAGGGTTACAAAAGTAAACAAAAAAGAACTTTAGAAAAATTAACAGCAAGAGCAGGCACCAGCCTTACTGGAGCCACCACAAAGACATTACGGAGAGTTTGCACATGGTCCCGAATCCGCACTGCAGACAATGCATGTCTTAATCTTTTCAAGACTGTTCAGACAAGCAATAATTAATATTCAAGATCTCACAACTATTACAATTCTCTCTTTTTGTCTGAATGAAAAAAACCAAGAAAAGCAACCCCAAGGGATAGAGCTCTGAGCCTGGGGGGAAAAGCTGTCCAACCCCTGACTATGCGGAATTAGGGTTCAGCGAGGAACTCTACGACAATCACCCTCTGCATTCACCCCTGACCCCTGCAGGCTTGTGGACATGCCAGGAAGGAGAACGAGGAGATGATCTTTAAGGTCCATTCCAACCCCTTAACATTCTACGATTCTATGTCCACAAGCCCCCAGATAGGCTGAACCCCTCCAGGAGAGATCCGCTCTCCTCCTCCCTTGCCCTCATGGAAAAACCTCCTTCCCCATGCTTGTACAAACACACACACAGACACACTGCACTGAACTGGGCGTGTGCCCAGCACAGCTGATGGCATCTCCTGGATCCAGACCCTGTGGAGCACACCCTGCTGCGCGTGTTTCAGAGCCAGCCCTGCGGATGCAGATAAGCACCATCATCTTCCTCGTTCTCCCCTACCTCCTTGGCCCACGCTGGCTTCTCGCTGGCATTTATCCCTTCTTTGTAATGGTAGAGAGGTTTCTTCTCTGCCGGCCTCTGGTCCTGCCGCTGCTGCTGCTGCTGCTGCTGCAGGGACACCAGGTAGTCCCTCTCCTGCTGGAGCTGCCTCTGCAGCCTCTCTGCCTGCCGCTGCTCCTCCAGCTGCTTGCGCTTGTACTCCTATCCAGGGGAAAACACAGTGAACGAGGTGCCCAGCCAGCCTGCAACCTGCAGATTTATCTGTCTGGGTGAACAATGGGGCCTGAGCATCTGAAAGGTTGTTTTCTGGCAGAGCTCACCGATTTGAAAGGCTTTGGGGACTGGGCTGTAAAGCATCCCCAAGGAGAGGCAGCAGAGCCAACAAATTCAGAGTTGTGACTCTGCCACTGATGCTTTGCAGCCACTGAACTGCCCTATTTGGTAGGAATGGGGAATGTGAGTGCTGCCTTGTCAGGAAAACCCTATGAGACCCACTGAGGGCTAATATTTGCTTAGGAGTCACCACTGACTTTGCCCACATTTTTTTCTGGATGGGAAAAATAAAGGATCAATTTGATGAGGTGCCAAACATCACCTGGTCAAGATGGAGCTCTAAGTAACCTAGTCTAGTGGAAGGTGTCCCTGCCCATGGCAGGTGGGTTGGAAAGAGATGGTCTTTAAGGTCCCTTCCAACTCAAACCATTCCATGATTTTATGGTCAAAACCCAACTGAAGCCAACTCTTCTGCAGAACCAATTAATTGATCCTAGGAAGAGCCAGACTGCAAAGCCAGCTGTGTGATCTTTTTGAATTCCTACAGCTCTATGAGTTTTAAGGAGCAAATAATTTTGAAAAGTCCTTTTAAAAAGCAAGGGCTTGAGTGAGGGTTTTTGTTTTTCCTAAATAAAATAGCAAGACCAAATAACAATGACCCCTGTAGATTAAAAGAAAATGCACTATGAGTAACAGCTACCAGCACTAGAAAGGATAACTCAAACCCAAATTAAATAAAAAAGAGGACATCTAGAATGCAAACAGCACACAAGGGAACAGACAGTGTTCCTGCGAGGAAATTAAAACAAAAGCCTTCACTCAGAACATGAAGAACAGCACGGCAGGGTGGGTTTGATGGATGCAGGCACGCAACAGCTCGAACACACCCCAGCATGCTGCACACAGCCTCCAAAACTTCACAGCAGCAACCAGGGCTGCTCCTCTCACAAGGGCACACACACGCCAATGCCACGGAGGGGACGCAGAGAGAGCCGTGCACCGTGAGGGGACCCAGCCCCGAGCAGAACGGGGGATCCAGGCATGCTGCAGCCATGGAGCGGGACAGGAGGCTCCAGGTGGGGTGGTGACAGCGGTGTCCCCCACATCTGGGCATAGCAGGAGGGACTGGGGGGACACGGGTGCACGTGGGCACATGCGGACGCGACGCGGGCAGAAAGCAGCAAGCGTGGCCGTGGCCTCCCATTTACCAGAAGTAGCGCTTGCTCCTGCAACAACTGCTGCTGCAGGATCTCTAACTGTCTCTGCTCCTCCTCTAACTGTCGCCTGATGTACTCCTGGAGGCATGGGCAGCAAGGATCAAAGGAAAAAGAGAGAGAAGGTAAAAGAGCCAGTATTTCCAGAGAGGAAGGAGAATGAGGTGGGCACCCACATCCGCCCTGCCCAAGTGATCTGATTAATCAGCCCGGGCACCCTCCATCCCTGCCTGAAGAGCCCAGGGTGTACACCACTCTACAAGAATGGAAACCACCGGGAAATGGCAAACATTACCCAAGAATAACAAAAAAATCTGACCCCAACAACACACGGGTGGGGAAAACCTGCATCGAGTGCCTTCACATCTGCGGGCCAGCAAGTGGATCCACACAGAAATAAACAACAGCAGTGAAAGCGACACATGCAGTGTTAACTATTAAGCAATTTGCTCTCAAGTGGTAAAAAATGAGTGTTTACAAGAAAATCTCTGATTAGAGGCAGAGGAGTCCTCGCTGAAGGCCATGGCCCCACACCCAGCCCATTACCTGCTCGTGCTCTGCGCGCCGCCGCTCCTCCTCCCGCCGCATCTGCTCCTCGTAGTGCCGGCGCTGCTCCCGCTCCTGCTGCTTCCGCAGCTCCTTCTCCCGCCTCTGTTGCTGTGGGGGGCAGGAGGCACAGGTCAGCATCCCCATTCCTCTCCCCTGGATCTCAGAGTCCTTTTTCTCATGATTTTTGGCGTGTCCCCTTGCCCACAGACCCAGAATGCTCCCACCCGTCCAAGGAGATGCCTTGCCAGCAGGCTGGTCTCTTTGGGTGGTAGAAGGACTTCTTGATCCTCCACTCCATCCTCACACACTCCCGTGCTTGGCACTGGCTGTGGAGCATCTTCCCAGCCAGCACCAGATCATGATTTCTTCTCCCACCTGCACAGGAAGCCACGGGGGCAGTGCATGGTCCCCACGTTCCAGTGTGGCCAACCAGAGGGTTAATCAGGCCTTGGACACCCAGGAGCTGCACTAGCCCATTGCCTACAGGTAACACATCTCAGCCCCAAACCCATCCACGAGGATGAGGGAGGCAGCCAGAGGAGTTACTGCCTATGAGAGGGGAATGCATCCTTCTTAATGTTTGCTGAAACCAGAAACCAACAAAGACGACTCAAAATCCAAGGGTTTTTCCTTTTTGAAGCACCAAATGAGCAGGACGGGACTTCCCTCGCCATTCTCAGGTCATACCTACCCCACTCCCTCCTCGGTGACATCCTTGCCTGCTCCAATCTGTAGCACCTTTGCTGACAGCAATCCAGGCAGTTTTGGGGTGATGACAACCTACAGCCTGCTGTGACTCATCTTGGGGGCCCTGGGTGACGCCTGCAGCCCCCACACGTGTGCTTTTAACCCAGCCTAACTCCTCCAGCTGCCCAAACCGTCCCGGGAGCAGGGGCTGGCAGCGAAGTGCTGCAGTGCTGCACAGGCTGCTCGGCAGGGCAGCTCCTCACCGCAGCAGCACAGCCAGCATCGGCAGAGGGCACTCAAATCCCGGGATTGGCTACCGGAGCTGCGCAACCTGCCCTGACTCCATCATCTCCATCATCTCCCGGGTGCAGCCACATGCCAGCGGGAAGGCACTCGCTGAAGCAGAAATCTGGACCTTCTTTCTCCATTTTTTTTTCCTTTCCTTTTTTCTTTTCTCCTGTTGCCGACACGCAGTGGCTGACCAGACTGCAGTGGGAATGCTGTCACTGGAGCAGCTGGCAATGCCATGCATTCAGTAAATCACGGGGAGGGCTGGAGCCAGCAGCTGAAGAGCTGGCTGAGCATTCCAGAGACCAAGATGCTTCCGTGTGAAACTGCTGCTCTGCAGTAAACTGCACTGTACAGATGGATTTAAAGTCTCTATCTATCAGTAGATACCTATATAGATACTGTATTTTCCTCCATATTCTATATATTTGTGTCTCCGTGGAGATATACATCTACAGATCTCTTTACAGATAGATATCCATAAAGATAAATCTATCTACAGATACTGTAACAAGCATTTAAAGACCCCAACACTCCCACCTCGGGAGGAGCCACTGCCTGTCCTGCTGCCACCTCCTCAACCACAGGTAACATCCACAGGGATTTCAATGATTTCCTTGAGCTGCAGCACAGCTTTAGTGCCACCTATAGCCATATTTATCAGAGCTGCTGCACTTGCCTCGGGAAATGAAAAACTGCATCCAACCTGAAATAACCTGCCAGCTCCAGACACTGGTGTGTCCCGTGCCAGGCACAGTCACTCGTGCTGCCCACGTACACAGGGGATGCATGTGCTACTCCGTGTGTATGCCTGTCCTCGCTGGCAACACGGGAATGGGGGCCTGGTGGTACCTTTTGGAACTCTACACTAGATTTTGCACAGAGCTCACCACCAGGACACGGTCACTCTGCAGCATCCTGGTGATACACTTGGATTTCTTGGCTTCACCAGTGCTCCCTGACCTCCTCAGGTGATGGTCACTGCTCCCACGACCTCTGAAGCACAAATCGTTAGACTAATGGGTTGCATAAATTCTACCCTGAGCTTCCAATCACAGTGGTGTCACACTGGTTTTGGGGTGGGTTTTAATGGCTGGCTTTTTTTAGTTAAACTATCACACTGTTGAATAAAGCACATAACGCTTGTGTAGGTTGGGCTTGGCTGGCAGGAGGCAAGGCCCTGAATACCAGAGGTATTTATTCTTAAATAAAAATCACCCAAGTGGTCTTTAATTCCAATCCAGTAGGCGAAAAAATCCAAATCCTTCCACAGAAGGAGGAAAAAGGGATTTTCTCAAGGAGAGAGTAGCACATCATCCTTCCTGGGTACCATGTGCCCCAGTGAGCTTGCCCCACTTCTGGCCTTTCTCCTTCAGCCTCTCACCATCAGCCTCCTAAAAGCCTATTTAATTCCAAGAAAGAGAACTGAGGCCCACAGGTACCATTTTCTTTCAAAGCTGGGCCTGATGCTCCTGTGGATACTTGAAAGCCCTCTGCACCCTGCTGCAGCTGGGCTCTTGGGGCTGGGGCTGTGAGCAGATCCAGCACACACATTTAGAGAGGCCAGGAGTGCAGCACTTCCCTCCAGCTCCACAGCACGTTTGTCAGGTCACATTATAAGCAAGTCATTTGTCATGGTCGCATTACCAGCACCTTCAGCTGAACACTGCAGCCCAGCAGAGCGGGGCTGCATCAGCTCCCTTCCCTCTATGGCCCCGCTGCAGCAGCTGGCAAACATCTGGAGAGGACCTGGCACTGCAGTGGGCTAAGCCTCCAGCAATGCCTCACTCTCCCTGTACATCTGAGCAGCACTAGGATGATGGGGATCCTTTTCGAAGCAGGGATTTGGATCAGGGAGAGGCAGCTGAAAACAACTGCATGCAGAAACAGCAAAAAAAAGAGGGAAAGATTCAAAGATCTCTCTTTCCTTGCCTCCTTTTCTCTGTTTTTTGCCTTCCCTCTCCCACTGCAAGAGCACACTTCCCACATTTTTCCAAGCCTGAAACTACTGTGTGTATTTACACTATCCAGATCCATTATTCATGCAAGGCAAGAGCACCAATTAATTAGGACTGCATTTATATAACTCTGCAGGTAAAGCTATATGTAGCCGCTTGTAAGCCAGAATGGGATCTTATTTGCGCTGCACCAGATATGACAGGTTTTAAATATTGATGAGAGAAGACACACAAAGGCAAAACCTCTGGTGGGAAGGCCCTTGGAGGCCTGGCATGAAACAAGGACTTCAAAGAGCAAGCTCACTTTGCTAGATCAGACACATCCTGGGCTACGAGCAACGAGAGAGCTGCAGCCACCTCTCGAACCCTGTGAGCTCGGAGAGGCACTGACACTTGCAAGAAACCCTGGAAACCCTGGCTTGCTGCTCCCAAACACCAGCATGAGCCAGGAAAGAAATGGAAGGGGAATTCCAAGGGACAAATGAAAACAAATATTCTAGGTGGTTGCGTTGTTGTGACAGGCTCATTTATTTGAGCCACCAGGGAAAGAGTGACTGTGGCTGGAACATCATCTTTCCTGACAGACCAAGCACTGGAGCATGGAGAGGTGTTTCCCACTGGTAGAGAAAATGGGTCAGAACTTCCCACCATGGCAAACAGGGATCTGATTTGCTCTGAACCACTGCAGAGCTTTTACTCAGGATCACTAGGAAGGGGTGCTCTGTGCAGGAAAAATCCCATGCTTCAGAAACTATGAGCCCTACATGCTTCCTGACCAAGGGAAAATGAGAGAGACGTGAGGTTTAGCTCATACCTGTACTACAGGAGCTGCTGTAACACAGCTCTCCTTGGAAATACGTGCAGGAATGCTGCTGGGACCACTGCAGTGTCCCCATGCACCACACAACTGTGACAGGGCTGTCATCTTAATGACAAGGTTCCTACAAGCTATAGGACACCTGCACGTGTGGAAGAAAATAACAAACCACCATTTTAGATAACCTAAATTTAACTATAATTAATTGCTTTATTTATTTTTTTTTTGCATTGCTTTTTAAGAGCTTCTACTCAATGGTCTTCTGCTGGTTAACATTTACAGGAGCTTCAGCAATTTTTTATCCCTTGAACATCCAGCTCTGTAAGTGCACTAAGTGAAACCTCACATGCAAACAGCAAGATGCTTAGATTTGCCTTGTACATTCCCTGTAAAGATCTGACCTTCATTTTATACCTAGAAAGGAAAAAAATCCACAACGTGTCAGAAAAATGAGGTTATGTAAAGACCTCTCTGGCTCCATCTGCCCACTGCTGCCAAGGGGTCTGCACAGAGATTTGTCTTGCAGGATCCCTAAGGTTCCTGACCCCAGGATGTGTTATTCCTACAGCTCAGCTGGAGTTTTGGTGGTTAAACCAGTGCATCAAGGCTCATTCTGTGCCAGCAACAAATGGAAGGCTGATTAGGGAACTATATATATCTAATATATGTATATATAGGGAAAAATTAAAATATATTCAAGCCTATTCACCCTTCTGAATGACACAAACATTTTCTGCAGTGTTGTTGGATCTATTGATATTTAATTCTCTAATTTGAGGGTTAGTTCTGGTGCACATTTTGCATTCATGAGAACAACTTTCTGCATGAGGGAAAACAAAGCTGCAACTCTGCTCCCATGAAAATCCCGGTTTCAAAGCTAGCTTGGGCATTTTTACTTCCACGGCAATTAAAGACAGCTGCAAATCTAAATCTCTTTGGCTGCCTGGAAGAAGATTCAGCCTCAGAGAAGGAAATTGGTCAGCTCCTGAAAAAGAAGGCCCAAGTGTCCAACAGATGCAAGGAGACACGCAAAGGACGGCAGCAGGTCTCGGGGGCACCAAGAAGTGCATGAAGAGACCACCAGAAGATTTCCTCACTTGACTTTTTTCTGTATGTATTTGATGTTATTGTTGGAGCAACATCAGGAGATGGTGGATTTCCCCAAAAGAGCCCTAACATGGGAGGTACTTTGTGAGGGGTTCAGAAATCCCCATTTAGGAAGATCAAGGTGACAGAAGAAATGAGGTTCCTTCATTTTGAACTCTGCTAGATGAGCCATGAGAAAGAAGAGGAGCTCTACCCCTGCCAGCATTTAAAGACAGCATTGGAAAACCACCAAACAAACCTCCTGAATGTCTGCACTGACAGAGGAATGGGCCAGTTATCCCACTAACAGGCCTTTCTTCAGCTCTTTTGCTGTGCATCTCCAGTACAAATTAACTCCAGGCATTTCTGAGCTTGGCATCCTTCTACGTCAATCCTTTTGGAGCTGCACTTGGGCCCAAATGCCAACTCACTCCCTCAGCCTGGACACCTCCACGGCATCTTATGATGAGTAGGAGCTCTTTCTGTAAACACAATAATATGTTTGGCAGCTTGAACAGGCTGACTTAGGAGACCCAAAAGCCACCAACTCCAAGGGTTTATTTGTCCCGGCTGCTCTACTGGGTTTTAAAGGTCAAATTTATTTTGAAAACACAGTAATCTGAGTCTTGCACCGGTCTCTCCTCTCAGAGATCTGCTGGTACAGTGCTGCCTGCTGGAGGCACACCCCATCTTAGTCAGACCATAAAGCAGGCATGGAAAAAATCCTGCTCCCATTAACCAAAATAAATCCATGGCCAAGAGTCATCAACAACAGTTAGGGCAAAGTTGGTGCAGGAAAAGCAGAGAGGCCCAACAGGAGCAGCCTGGCTGCTGCTGGAGCCTTTGGGTACTGCTGGGATGGGTACGAGTGCTGGAGCAGCACCCTACATCCATGGAGTGTGCTGGGAGCCTCAGGGCAGCCACATCGAACTCAGCACAGCTGTGACAGCTGCTGCTGGCTACCTCTGTCTGGCCATCAGATGCTTCCTGATCCAAAATATCTGGGGAGAGCAAAGACCAAGCCATATCCCTGCAGCAGTGATGAAACTTCATTTGCTAATCTCTGCATTTACAGATTTTCTGGTTTTGAAGATTCAGGGCACCTTGCAAAGTTGGCAAAGCCACAGCCAGCTGTGCTGGGGAGCATCTGTCTGCACCACTGCCACAACCCACCACGTTTGCAACAGAAGGTCTGCACCTCTTTCAAGGACTCCTGCTTTAATCCTCACCATAGCAACTCAGCTGTTTCTTGCCCGCCACGCAAACGGTGTCTAATAGAGAACAGAGCTCATTTTACTCTGCGGCTGGATGCAGGTGAAGCTAAACCTGGCCAGATGGATGTGAGCAAGTGGGCACTTGAGAAGATGATGGGGCCACCACAGCTGCCAGCTGGCCCCAGCATCTGCCCTGGCTGAGCCTGTGGGACTGATCGCATCAGAGGGGCAGAGGATGCTCTTCACCCTGAGGGGTGTTTGCAAGCCCCTGCCTTTCCCCACTCCTCTGACACGGCAGGAGCTTGCAAACACCCCTCAGGCAGCTTTGCTCCAGCACATCTCCTTTTCAACTGAGGTCCAAAAGCTGTAAGGCACCTGGGAAGAAGGCAATGGGTGAAGACCCCAGTAGGGCTGTTCAGAGCCACTAGGAAAGGCGTTGGGCTTAAATCCTGGCTATGAAGGCATTAACTTTTAATGACCTGGGGACAGAACAGAAGGGACCTGGCAGAGCCCAGGGAACTGAGCATAGCCCAGCCCAGCAAGGCAGCAACTCTGTAGCTCAGGGCAGAGCTCGCCAGCTTAGCAAGAGGATTAGTCCTCCATTTAAAACCTGCCTGGGAAGCAGCAAAGAGAGAACAATTTTCTTCTACGTGAAGAGAACGTATTAATACAGCAGCAAGCATTGTATTCATTACAGGATTGCAGCTAATCTGGTGTCTGCTTTTATTCTGCTGTTGTTCTGCTCCTGTACTGCTTGCAGCAAGCAGGCTGGGACAAAGGCAGAGCCAGGCTTCCTTACAACAGTCCTCGCAAACATCCACTGGGGCAGGGGATTTTGGGGTGCATCTATGTGCAAACCATGTCCTCTCTCAAAGCAGCTTGCCAGCCTTGGGAAGGGTGCAGGGCTCTAGCAAAGCCTGACCTACAAAGTATTGAACACACTGTGCTCTGATAACACGACAGACCTATATATTTACCAGACTGAAAAAATGCTTTGCCTGGGATTTGCCTGTGTTGATTTTTGCCCTGGAGGGGCTCAGAGGACCACCTCGAAGAGGGGCCATATCATCATCACCATCACCATCAGCTGCCTGAAATTCCTTCCTGTCTGTGCCTGAGGCATTACCCAGTACAGGGAGAGATTGGTGACCAGAATAACAGACCTCTGGCTCGTGCAAATTAAGGGGGTGGATGTTCTAATAGTCCATTTACTGCAAATCCTTTTATCAGACATACTGGTGACCTCTTCAGAAAGTTAATTTAATGACCCTCAACGTATGAACCCTTCAATGAGTCACTTGGGCTGAGTTCAGAGCAAGGCAATAGGTGCCTTTGTGCAAAACTGCATCAAAAAACCCCAAGAGATGGGGAAAAGCCCCTTTATTTTTTTGTGAACTTCTTCAGGACAAGAACCAGGAGCTAAAGCAAAAGCAAGCACTTCCTCCAGAGCACATGGCCAGGCTGAACAGCCCAGGGACACCCAAAGTCACACGGTCAAATCCTGCAGCTGGATTTTAAATGGGGTGGATAATTTCATGACCGATTGCATTTGTGGCTGGTATGTTAAGACAAGGGTAATGAAATCTTATCCTTTGGGGCACATATGGATCATTGCACAAGTCGGGCAGGCATCTGCCCCTCCCCTGCAAGTGAAATTGTAATTGGCAGGGACTGTAAGGACTGAAGTTGAAATTAGGGATTAAATGGGACACAAATAGCACATGGATCCAGAGACAGGGCAAATGGAACTTTTCAGCTTCTTCTCAACTGTAACAGTCCACGGGAGCAAATAAAGATCATGAACTTGACAGATGCTGGACCAGTAAAGAGTTCTGCCCACCTTGATTGAATACAGCTGTCACCCCAATCAGGGGCTAACTCTGCTCAGTAACTCCAGGGATCCCTTTAGGTTTGGTATTCCAAGGGTTTATTTATAGCAAACCAGTTTTATTACCTTCACAAAAGCTGGTAACACTTGCCATGGGGAGAAAAGTGGGTGGAGGTGGCTACACCAAAAGGATGAGCAGAGTGGCTTGACCAGTGCAACAAAATGTTTGGGGTTAGTGACTAGAGAGGTGAGGCCATGACCTTAAACCAGGCTGAGAACAGTCCCTCGGGACCTGTCACCAGAAATCCTGCTGCTCCACCCAAAACCAGCTCAGGCCTGGCCAGTTACCTCCTCCAGCCTTCGCCTCTGCTCCTTCTGCTCCTCGATCCGCTTCTGCCGCTCGGCCAACAGCTGCCGCTTGTGCTCCTCGTTCTCGCGCTGCTGCTGCTCCAGCTGCTGCCGGCGCAGCGCCTCCGAGCGCTCCTTGTTGGCCAGCTGCAGCCGCAGGAAATCCCGCCTCAGCGTCGACTCCCCGGGCAGGTTCAGGATGGAGCTGCACACAGGAGAAGCATCAGAGAAGATCCCCTCCGTGCAGCCTGGAACCTCTTGCCCCTGTGTGATTTCCCAGTGTGGTCCCTCTCCCCTCCATCCCAACAGCATCCCAACACCCAACAGAGCTCGGGAAGCAGCGGACGGAGGGATGGGAGCCTGCAAGTGCTAGGGCAAGGTGGCAGAGCTCTGCTCATGGCTCACCAGTCTTCTACTCACTGTAAATGGAAAGGTTTCCTTTACATTAAGTTTCTAACCAAAGCCTCTGGTGCTGCAGTGGCTGGCACACACTATATTTAGCTGTGCACAAAGCACATTTAGCATGAATCATTGCCAGCTATTAAAATACTACATTATCTCAGTGAAATAATGGAATAACCTGATACTAATTACAACGGCTCTGAAAAATGCCACCAAAGAAAGTTCTAGCTCCACGATGCCTGCAGCAGCAGCAGGGAGGTTTCATGGTGAAAAATTATACAGAAACCCAGAGTTACACTTGGATGTAAGAAACCACATTTTAAAGAGTTTTTTAATTTCACCTCACATTTTTCCACATCTCAATATCCACATTCCCATGACAGCACCATGCCGTGCCACAGATCTCACAGGCAATGGGTTTCCTTCCCCAGCTTTTGGTTAAGGTGATCTGGAGCACCAGTTTATACCCACGCACCATCCGGCAGTGAGAATATCCTCTCTTCTGCCAGGGAACAGGACTCAGTGCTCAGACTGTCCTTTTTCCATTTCCAGTTCATATGAGCCAAGTTCATAATCCAAGCTGATTTTATACAGAGCTAAAGGGATGCAAGGGCACAAATGAAATGCTGATTCTTACCTCGGCTCTCCAGAGTCATTTTCCTCCTCCTCCTCCTCACTTCCACTGTACTCATACTCTGTCTCATCTAGGAACAGAATTGCTCATCAGTGCCCTTTGCTGGACTCATTTGTTTTTCCAGTGGCTGAAAACCCCAGAGAGCTCTGAAGGCAGAACAGCCAACTCTCTTTACCTCGCATGACCAAGAATAAGCAGCATTACTGCTCTGCATTTTCTGGTTTTATGGGGGCCATGAGGCCAGGGAAGCACCAGCACAGCCCTGACAACCACAGCCCCTGATGTAAAGATGGAGATGTCCACGGAATAAGAATTTACCCCCATGTGACAGCGAGTGACCCCCTTCTTCAGGATGGTTCTGCAACAGGAGGTGCACCACCAGCTATTGGAGCCACAGACACAGGAAGATGGGATTTAACCAAGGCTCTGAAGGCACCAGCTCCTCTTTCTCTAAACATAGGCTCTTCCTATGCAAATCCATGTAATTTCCAGGCAATGAAGATATCTACATAAAAGCTCACTGCAATGTTGTGTTACATACTGCAATTTCTGTTGGGATATCATCTTTATCGGATGAAGGGAATTATAGTCAAAGAAAGGCTCACATTTATCCAATTACTCTCCATCTCTAGGGTCCAACCTTCATTTGCCAGACTAAACACATTTAATACTTCACTGGGATCCCATTTTATTGTTTTGATTGTAGTGAAATCTATTACAAGGGGCTGGAAGGTACACATGAAAAATTAATTCCACTACCAATAAGAAGGGAAGTAGCAACGTATTAATTTGCTGGATTCTACAAATGAGCTTTCAAATTAAAATTCAGTTCACAAGCAACTGAATACTTTAACAAGTTTCTTCTGCTATCTGATCTTTCTTGCAGAGGACTTTGATAGGGCCTAGAGAGTTCACTGAAAACATTCAGTTTAATAGGTTATTCCTAGTCAGCGGAATTGCTTTGGGGCAAGGGTCTTATCTGGATGTTCGTTTGCACAGCTCTGCTCATCGCTGGTGCTGCAGGGATGTCACGTAGATCAACACACTTGGCATGAAATACGTGAGCTGGGGAAAATTCAGCTTAGCAGCTTCACCCTCCCACACGCCAGCACGGATCTATGCAAACGTAAATTTTATACACACGCTTTAATGAATCAAAGCTTGGATGTTCCATGTGGAAATTACCACCTGGGCTAAAAAAACCCCATCATTTTTCATTAGGAAAAAAAATAGTATTTAAAAACACTGATTAACTCTAATGACAGTCACCAGTCTACTTTGCATGAACACCTATTGTTTAGTTATGGGTATTTATTTTCATTTCGGTGACTGAGAGGAATCAAACCAAATAAAACAATCTGACCCCAAAACCATAGGAAGCATGGTCACACAGAGGATGACACCTACTGAACTCAATCAGATTGCAAACAAACTCAGCCATCTGAGTGAGGGGAACTGGCACTGAGACCATGGGTAAAGCAGTCCTCTCTGCCTTCCCTCTTTTACCCACACGCTTCACCCACATGGATGTGCCTTGGTCTGCGATGCCCAAGCATGTGGCAGAGGTCATGGATTGCCCAGACAGGGATGTCTGAGCACATGGCAGAGGTCAAGGATTGCTCAGAGTGCTGCTTCTCCACTGACCTTTCTCTCCTCGCTTTTTTTTAGTCCTGTCGATGTGGTCCTTGAGCTGGATGCGGACCTGCCTCTCGTTGGGCTGGTCTCGGATGAAGGGGTGCTTCATCAGCTGCTCCGTGGTTGGTCTCTGGCTGTGGTTCTTCACTAGGCAGCTCTCAATGAAGGACTGAAACTTTTTAGACCTGGTCAAGAACACAGAAGGAAGGTAGAGAACTAACAGGTTAATATAACGATTCTCATGTAAGAAAGTGAAAAAAACTTGTTGGTATTTGAGATGATTTTGCTCAGTTCTTGCCCATCAGCCCAGACAGGTGAGAACCACTGGTATGACCACAGAATCACCAAAGCCAGATGTCACCAATGGCAACCAAGAAAAAGCAAGGGACTGTTCCTCCTCCCTTCCCTCTGAACCTGTGAAACTGCAGGTAGAAACAAGATATAACACACACAGATATAAACACAATGTCTGAGTAGATTGTTTCTCATATTTTATAGCCCCTTGGGCAATGTTTCAAGAGATGAATCTTTGTGAAGATGAGTGGGACAAGCCAGGTTAATTTATTTTTTTTAGATTTAAGTCCCAACATTGCAGGGCTTGGTAAAGCACAGGCACCCTCCAGGCGATGCTGCTGCCTGCAGCCTTTCCCGTGTCTCTCAGCAGCATCTCAACCCACCAGGCCCAGGGGGCCACCAAACCCCAGACCCCCTGATCCAAGAGCCTGGGACATGGTCTTTTGATAGAGATGGGAACAGAGCCCTGAACTCCTCACAGCCTCCCTGCCCACAAAGTTACTTTCAATCTCAGCTAGAACAGTTTCAGCCAAACCTTTAGTAAACTAATTTGTCTTAGTCTCAAGTGCTGCATATCCAAAGTTTTCCTGGAACTAATTTCACCACATTATAAACTCAAGAGAACAGGGATTTACAAGAAAGGAAGATGTTGACAGGCTACTGTAGTCTATGTTGCTTTAGCAAATAAGAAAATGAATATAAATTAATGTCAGAAGCCAAAAGATACTACAGAATTGCAATAGAAGTAAAACAATAAGCTTTTGGGGATTTTACTTTAAAGCTGTCAGACTAAAAGTGATTTATCTTTTAAGTGCTAATCCATACAAATTGAGATGCAAAAATAAAATACGCTACCAGATCCAATTAAATCTTCCCTCCAGCTTTGCTAATGAGCAAATCTGCCTTCCCCACCTTGCCTTGAGAAACGCAGAGTCTCAGTGCACCCAGAAGGGACAATCAATGTGATGCTCAAAAAGAAAAATCTGCTTCTAAAATATGATTCTCCCTTGTTGGTGTGAAGCTGGAGAGACTCCAGTCCTGGATGTGTGGTCCAGAGCATGTGTAAATACAGTACAGGTGAGGCAGCTAAAAGGTTTTCCTCCTGTAAGTGATGGGATGGGCATCCCAGTGCCCCACAATGCCCTAAGATACCTTCGCTGCCTGAGCAGCTATGGACAGGGACTTCCTGCCCATTTTCCAGCTCAGGCTGCTGGATTTCCCAAAATCTTCCTTCCTAGAACAAGCCAGCCTGTCCAGTGGCACAGTTCAGCCCTCACTGGAGTAGAGGACCAGGGATTTCTCCCCAGCTCTGATGCAGGAGGATCCACCACACGTTTCATCCCCTCCCCAGGCCCAGGTCAGTCCACCTTCCTGAAGCACACTCTCCTCCAGCTCCTGGGGTTTGTAAAGCTTAAATCAATGTTTGCAAAGTCTTTGCAGCTGCTTGAATGAAAAGTGGTATCACAGTGCAAATATCACCTCATTAACAAAGACGTTTCATGTTTTTACAAGGCAGGGCCAGAGAAGGTTTATGGGAACAAAATCACTAAAGTTCGAGTTCATTTTGCCTGCAAACAGGGGAAGAAGAAAATAAAGCTTCATTGCTGTCTGGGAAAGAAAAAGATACACCGAAGACTTTAATTTCATAGGAACACAGCACTATTTTAGAAGCTAGTTTGAGGATTTAGCAAGCAACAAAATTATTTTCCCCTCTGCAATTTTTAATTCGGGATAGGCTCCCATGCCAGTGTTCCCTCTTGCTTTCCTGACTTACCCTCAAAGGTGCTGGAGTCCCTTCACTACTTTCACAAGGAATCCAAGGAAAAAGATGGTCTGCTTACGTAGTGTACTTTTATTTACATGTTGCTGTGCACAAAAGCAAGGACAAACTCAAGGTTCAAGTTGAAGCTTTCTCCATTCTGCTTTGCTCTTGTGACATGCGCTTGTGAAATCCAGCCCACTGCCAGAGAGCCACCCTAAAAGCCTGGTCAAACATCTCCACTCTTACTTGGATGGGCTTGCAGAATTCCAGGATCCATCCTGGTAAGGCCCAAAACCTCCAGCTGAGAAATGAGCCCAGGACAGCAAATCTGCCCAGTGCCACATTGAAAATGCTACAAACATTTGCTTTCAGGGAGTTGGTGGAATTTTGTCTGGATCATTTGGAGCTTTCCACTGCAATGGCAGCTTGGAAGATGGATCTAGGTTTGAGTTGCCTGAGGTTCCCATGTCCCAACCCTTCCAGGGATCCCTGCTTGCTCATGGAAGGGTAGCAGAGGTCAGGTGAGCACCAAGCTGCCCCTTGAAGCTGGAGTTGTATTACACTGTGGCTTCCCAGGAGATCCTTCCCTCAAAGCACTCAGGATGCCACCCCTGGCACGGGCAGAGCACAGCCCTGGGCAGACACCACAGGATGTGCAAACCTGGGACAGCTGCTAGACATATGTGGGAAAGTGGTGCCCAGAACACCCCACCTTGCACTAAGCACATCCTGTGATCTCAGGGCAGGGACTAAAACACAAATTCCACCCCAGCTCCATTTTTACCTTAAGGACATGAGGAAACACCCTGCTCAAAATCTGCTTTCATCAGCTCCCCTCTGCCTGGAGGCTGAGAGAGTCTTTGCTGAATAAACAGCACTTTTGTATGAAAAATAAATTCTGAAGTCTCACAATCCTTTTTGGGCTGTAGGAGTGAGGATAACAAAGGAGCAGACTGGTGATCTGGCAGAAAACAAGCACCTACACTATTTTCTCAGCTGACTAATAGTATCCTCAAAAGGTCGTGCAAAGCGAGCAAGAATATCTGACACCCTCTGCAGAGCCAGCTGGGAATGGTCCCTCTCTGCCTGGTTTGGTTCTGGAGCAGCTGAGAAAACTGAGATGCCTCCTGCCAAAGCCTAGGTGAGTTTTTAGGCTGGTCCTAAAAGCCCAACACCATGCATCCAAAGCAGAGGACTCCAAGTTCCTCTCGTTCCTCTGTCAGCAACAAAATACCTGCTGCTGTGGCCCCAGTTGCTGTCAATACCTACCATGGCTCTTCTCCTTTTTATTGTTGTGTAATCAATAGGATATTAAGCCAAATGCAAAGGATTAAGGAAAAACTTCCCTCTGTGAGCTCAGCCTGTCTGGGAACAAGGGGCAGTGCTGTCTCTCTAACATGTGGCAGATCTTTCCTGACTAAACCATTGCTGAACCTGGGGCAGGAAAACAGCACAAACCAAAGACAAGTGTTTTTAAGGACTCCACTTCCATCAATACAGAACATACAGTAACAAAACAACATCTGCTGGGCTTCAGGAATATTTTTCCTGCGGGTTTTTATTGGCAAGCCTCACTTTCTTTCCTTTTTTTTTTTTTTTTTTTTTCAAAACAGTGATGGATCTTTTCCTGCAAAATTTTAAAATAAAGCTGAAACTAAGTACAAATCTCTGCATTCCTGGGCCTTCAAGATAAACCATCCTCTCTTTTTTTGGCCTGGATACATGTTTCCACTTGAGAACGGAACCTGACTGGAATGAAATGGGAGCCAAGCAAAGTGTCATCAGACTTGAGGCTGAACAAACTGCCCTGGAAAAGCCAGCTCTGCAGTGTGAAATGGCAGTGTGAGTGTGTTGCTCTCTCTGCATACCAAGGAAGCCCTCCATCCCACAGTGGATCCTTCAAGACAAATTTCCTCTCCACAGGAGACCAAACCCCAAACCTGCACTCACCAGAGTGATGCTGGGGACCACCACCAACCCCTAAAACTACATAAATATCAACACCATGTCCCCAGCATGCCTGGCTGCAGAAACAAGTTGCTTCAGAAACATCTTTACAGTCCTTAAAGACTGAGAAAGAAACTCACCACTTCTTTGATTTCAACCTCGGGGCCGGGTTGCGGGGGATGAGGAAGAGGGCTCTCATGGGATGCATGTCACATAGAGCTGCAATTTGTAAGAAGAGGCATTAAACACGGCACAGACATCCAGCTGGGAGATCTGAGCTTCCTCTGAGGTTGCCAGACCCTCATGACAGGATGACTGCAGCAACAACCCCCCACAGACAACCCCCAGCCCTGGAGCTCAGGTCAGGGCTGATGTCCCCATCCAAGGGCTGTGAGTGTCCCCAGCACTGCTAGGGTCAATGCAGGAGCTGGCTGGGGACACCTCTGTTCCTGCAGCTCCAGCTCCACTTGTGAGGTGCTGAGATCAGTGGGCCAGAGCATGGGACAGCCACACCACATGCCACAATGCTCTGCTTCATTTACTTGCATTTTCCAGCAAGCACAGTCTCAGGATTACACTGAAAACCGTGGCAGTGTGACTTCTGCAGGTGCACCATGTGAACCCAGCATGTCACTACCGGTGTCACATCAGCTCTTAGGTGTTTTACCTGCTTCCAGTCCTCCATCCCTTCTTCATCTGTGTTTTATTTGAGGAAACCATGGCCCAGAGTACTCAAAGATGTATCAGGGTCACACAGGTCTGCCTTTGTTCATTGCCCACCCTTCCCCCTGGCCCATGCTGCCCTGGCAGCTTTATCCCCGTGAGTGCTGTGAGCTCCACCTGAGCAAGCCCAGGGAAACCCTTGGGGTGATGTTTCTCACACAGGGTCGAGCTCTGGCTGGTGCTCAGCAAACCCCAGCACGTTAGAACCCAGGGATAACAAACAGAGCAATGACTCTACTCACGGGGAGCACCTTCGGCCATCTCGATGGCTGTTATCCCCAGAGACCACAAGTCACTCTGTGAAAGAGAGCAGAGGGACATTGCCAGTGGAAGCAGAAATGGACACTTCTATTTACCCCATTCCCAAGCCTTGCTCAGACCACGTGGTTGGCTGAGTCTCCTGAAGGACCAGAACAGAGACAATGCACCCATCTGGGAAACCCTTTGATTTCATACCTGTATCACTCTTCCTTCCATATTCTCCCTAGCCAACAGGGACATCCAAATCCCCAGCTCCCAGCCAGAGAGCAGCAGTGAGCTGCCCTCCAGTGCCTCCTCCCCACCCCACCATCACTAATGAGCTGTGGCTGCACCTCCAGCCCTGGTAACGAGTCCCAGGGGATGGACTGGCTCTCCTGGCAGGGCAGGAGGCAGAGGCTGTATGTGCCCAGGGAGAGAAGATGAGCACTACCCATCTGCTGGACTGGGAACATGACTCAGACCAATGTTGGTGCTTTCATCTAAAGCTGGAAGGGATGGACTCTGCCTTCCACCCTCCCTCTTGTACATCCAGCCCTCCCTTGCCCTGCTGTCTGCCATGTCCTTGAAGTCCCACTTCACCTTTCTCTTCTCCAGTTCAAGAGCTGCCCTTTCTAAACTGCCTCAAGCCTCTAAACCTACCATTTAGTGAATAAATCCCAGAAAGGTTGTTTTTCCCAGCAGAGTCCCTAAACCCCAGCCAGAGCTAGAGAACCACAAGCACATTTCACATACACCCTCCAGGAAAGACAACTTGGATTTTCAATTTCAAGGCACTTTTCCTAATTTTTAGCTCAAGTTCTCCCTTAGCAAATGCTGTCCTTGCTACACATTTTTGTACCTGCTTAAAAATTCTCTCTCAAATCTTATTTTCAGCCCTTTCACAGCACAGTCTCATCCTTTCTTTGTTTCTGGTCAACTGGGATTTCTGCTGCATACTTAATTATCACAGTCTTTCCACATGATTCAGCACACATGACCCCTTCCCTCTGGGTTGCCACTGAACTCCTTCCAAATTCCTAATGTGCCTTTCCATATTGAGGTGCCCAGGATTATATGCAAGATGCCAAGTGATCTTAAAGCTGGAGGAATACAGAAAGGGATTATCACCTCTCTAAGTCTCCCAGAGAAAGCAGAAAACTCAGCGGGAAGCACACATTTTATAATGATCTGGAATTCAGGATTTGGTTTTTTTGAGTGTTTTATATTTTTAAGACTGAAAAGCCTTTCAGTCCATCCAGCAAAGAGATGCTGTGCTAATGTATTTGCATTGCCTTCACTTGGGAAGGGAAGCAGGCTTCCCTCTCTCCCCGCTTTTGATTCTAAGCTTATTGACAAGATATCTCTAAAGAAAAAAGGAAGACTGGCTGGGGAAAAAAAACAACAAATAACCTCAACAACAGGGGGTTTCTATTTGTTTTTTTTTAAAGTGTTTTATTTATGTGAGGAGGTATTTACTGCCTCCTTCCATAGATTACACAGGCATCTCTTTCTGGCTAAGAAAACACTGAGATCAGAAGCTTTTTGTCCAACAGATTAAGCCTGTGAGGATTCCTTTTCTCACCCTATAAATCTCATCTTTTGTATTCAGTACTTTAAGGCAGTCAGCTAAACCTGAGAGCATCTGATTTGCATCCTTTTAAAAAGAAATAATTATAATTTACATCCTCCCTACCCTACTTCAAAGTGAGAGCATCAGGTGCAGGGATGTGATCCGGGGTATGGACTAATAATGTTCAGTGGCTCCCACATCACCAGGAGCTCTGAAAGCACCCTGCATGGAGCACATCAGCAGCAATCAGCCTCCCATTCCACACCCCCAGCCACGGGAAAATGGCCAGGGCCAACTTCAGAGAGGCGAGCGCCCAGCTCGCTGTGAGCATCTGATCCTCAGGGACAATAGAGGGATTCTGGTCCTGCTGCTTGTGCATCAGTCCACGGCATATTAAGTGCCCCAGTTATTCTGGCAAAAGGAAAATCCTCGGGAATTTCAGAGGGTAGAAAGTAGCCTATGAAGATACCAGTCCTTTTTTAAAAAAATAATAATAAAATCAGTGATTAATGAGAGCGTTGCACAGGCAGCTGTCAGTGGAGACGTGGTGAGAGCAGCCAGCGCAGGGTGCAGCCCTGTCATGAAGCACTGCCCTCAGCAGAGCTGAGGAAATGCCTGTTGTAATTGGTTAATCAAAGAGTAATAAGTAATTGGAGATTAAACTATTTCTACATGTCCCCATCGTTAACAATTTCCGTAATTCAGAGTCTGAACTCGGACTGGAGAGCTGCTCTCTGCTGCTTTTCAGTTCAAAAGTTGACTGATGCACTTAAATGGCTTCAATAGCAAAGCATCATTTGGTTACTTTCAAATCATTCATTTCTCAAAAATTTCTCTGAACCATCAGTAATTGCAGCAGAAATTGTACCACAATGGTGGGCTGTGGCTCAGTTACATTGGAGTGTTCTACTTTTAGAAAACAGCTCACACCAGAGAGTCTCAAAGCCTTTTTTAAATACCACCTTGTGAAGTGACCTCTCAGCATGCACATGAACAGAGGTACAAAGAGCTTCACATATGCCTGAGCTTCCCCCCAGGAGTTCACATGTCAGTGTCCTGCCCTCCTCTCTGGACACACGCAGTGGACCTCAGGAGGCTTGGAGTTAGAAATTCAAGTGCTGGACACTTCAAAAAACCAAGGGGCAAAAACCCCAGGGGATATTTCTACAGATGTGTGTCCAGAAACTTGTAGTAAGGCAGAAAGAGGATATAAGGATATATTAAGCTCTCCCTACTTTCAAACATCAGACCTCACTGCAGTTTGAATGGGCAGGTGGGACTCCTTAGCCTTCCTGTGGATCTGCTGCATGGCGCAGGGCTCTGTGCCACATTATAACTCAGCAGTGATGTTGTGCTGCCACCGATCCAAAAATAAACTTCAAACAGGCTGGAGAGACGTGAAAAGTAGGTCAGCCCCCTAAACGTCTGATTGTGTGGCAGCCTTCACATCTCCCTGCGAATATCAGCCTGCAGGCCAGAGGATGTGATTTTACCCTTTCTAAACCTGACCTGACTCCTCTCCAGAGTAAATAGAGCAAATACAGCTTGTTTGACTGGAGTATTTAAATACACAGCACCAAAAAGCAGGGTAGCAGGTAGGAAGCCTGAGTCTGGCACCTTTCTCCACATGGCGAAAGACTCCTCACAGTAAATTTGGATACGTGAACGGCACAACAAGGATTCAGGTTGGACCTGAACTAGCATCCCAAAATCCCACAGCCAGAAAGCAGGATGAGCCTGCGCTGCCTGCCAATGTGCTTTTCAAAGCTGCAAGGATATTCTGGATTCCTGAGTAAGAAGATGCTCGTTTAGGTACCTTGAAGTCGTAAGTGGCATCGGGATTTTCATCGCAGGCGATGACCTCGGGGGCCATCCAGTAAGGCGTTCCAATGAAGGTGTTTCTCCTGCCCACCGTCCTGTCCAGCTGGGCGCTGACACCAAAATCCACTGCGGAGCAGGGGGACAACAGGGGCATCATAAGGTCAGAGACAAACCTGAGCAACACTCTGCTGCTGAATGCAAAACACTGTGTTCATTCGGAACAACCCTGCACAGCCAGGAAAGAAAGATGTGGCTGAAGACATCCCTGCTTGATCTCTGCTGGGATCAACAGAGGTCAATCAAGGACAAACCTGATCATCTGATGTCCGGGTTTTGTACGAAACCCTGTGCCTTTTCCTCCTTGCCAGGAGGCAATGAAAAGAAATCACAGCTCCTCATACTAATGAGAAACAGGGTTAGCAACATGAATAAGCAGCAGCCTTTGTTCTACGCTTGCTCATTTGAATTAAAGCCTGCCAAATACTGGTGGAAGCCTCATTTTTCTACCTAAATTCTTGCTGCAAATGGCAGAAATGCAAAAGACTTAAGGAACTAAGGGCCATGGACAAAGGCCCATGGGAAATGTCAAGCAGAGAGCTGCAAAATGAAGCAAAAAATGATGAAATCAAACCAATGAGAGAATACTCTATGGTCCACTAACTGCACTTTGCACAACACAATGGCTGGAGATTTGCCCTGGAGAATTTCCCCTTGGAGGGGAATCTTCACCAGAATAAAGCCAAACGAGCTGGTGGTGCCATCTGTTAAGCCAGGGTTTTATTTGGCTGTGGACGAGAGGAGGCATGAGAAAACCAGGCTTGCACCACACACAACCAGTGTAAGGGATATTCCATCACCAGCATAAAATAAAATGTGCAAAGACAGCCTTAATAACGTTGATACTGGACAACTGAGGATGTGAGTACATCATCTGCACTGATCTGCTGCGTTCTATATGATCTCCACACCAATGCCAGAGTGACTAACGCAGTAAACAAAAATTCAGAGTAGCTTTTGCAAATTAGGCCCCCTTCATCAGGTTAGCTTGGAAAAGGAGTTTAGTCTGTGTCACACTAAACTGAATGGATTATCCTCCAGGACATGCAGCTGTGGGGGAACAGCCCTTGACAACATCTGGCAATGCACACAGGGCAGTTTTCAATCCAGGGCTTGAAAAATCAGTGTTGGTTGCTTAACCTGTACCTGTGGCAGAGCTGCCTGAACAAGTGCATCTCTGCAAGCAAAACCTGGCCATCAACCCCTGGCAGTTTAAGGCACAGCACTTGGTCAACACCCAAGGCCATGTAATCGAAGCCAACAGGACAAAACCCACAGAGGAGCTCTTGGTACCCATCCTCTCTTCACGTACAAGCCAGTTTTGCTGCTTCCCCCCAGCCAGCCCACCCTGAGTTTCCAGGAGCTCTAACCTGCTCTTACCTAGTTTCACTTCTGCGTTTTCCGTCAGCAATACATTCTGTCCCTTGATGTCTCGGTGAATTACTTTGTGCTGGTGTAGATGACTCAAGCCCTGGAGAATTCAGAGAAAGGTTAGAGGAACCCAAGTTCAAAGCATGTTATTTTCTGACATTCCTCCTCAACCAATTATGCTCCAGAAATGAAAGGTTCACAGTTGGAGTTAAGCACTGGAGAATGCTTTTGTTTATCACATGCTCCAAACACTGTCCCATGTCCCATGCTGGGAGGACATGCCTGGCAAGGAGCCTGTCAGTTCTAAAGGGATTAAACCCAGACTTTCACATTCCTGCAGGAACCTGTATTAACCCAAATTCTTCCGTCGCTCCAGACATGATTTCCCTCATGCGCTCTCTTGCCTCAGGGAGCCATTTCTACGGCAGAAATAATAGAATGGGTTTGTCTCCTTTCTCCATTTCCATCATCCAGAAACTGAAGAAAACCATTCTCTTGTTATATCGGTCCAATAAACTGGATTTCAATACACTGAGAAGCTTGTATTAGAAAAGCTACCATGCAAATACAAATGTTATAACTTGCACATATCCCTAACAGAGACAGAGCTCAAGTAAAAAGCCTGTCTCAAAGGCTAAATAGGTAAACTAGCTTTGCTGTTGTGCTGGTTTATTAGCTCATTAATTTCTTTTTGCCATGCACATTTTTATTTCATTCATTTATTATTTCAGTTTCAAAGTAACGTCCACCCAGACTGCCAGCTTAGGAAAAATATGGATTACTTCAAAAACTAATTTTGCATTAGGTTTACATTTCACATTAAACATTCATAGTTGAGGAAGAAAGGGATTTCTGCTATCTCTTCTAGTAGTTATTAGTCATTTTACGCTTGTTACCTTGGGAAAACTGTGGAACAGATTATATCTGTATGGGAGTCCTTTTTTTAGCCATATTATGCTTGGTTACAGGCACCTTTGAGCATTGAAGGCTAAGTGAAAACTCCACTGAATTTCAATAAATCCTTTAACAACGGGGGATTGAGCCTCGTGTCAGAATTCCAGCTGCCCATCACTGAACCAAGCATGAGCCACGTTCTGCAGTGTGAAATCAAGGTGGGAGCCTTTCCTCACCCCAAACCCCCACCCCAATGCGTGGCCAAACTGCAGTGGGTGACACTCGACAGTGGCCCCAGGACATGAGTCAGAGGCTGGGTTCTGACTCACTGCCAGGACTATTTTAAGGAGCAGGCTCACAGAGCTCATACTCTTAAAATAAGCCCATGTAACTGTGGCCTCTTGGCACTGAAAGCAGCGTCCATACAACAGCTGATGAGTTACAGTGCCAGCACCTTCTGCACATCCCGCTGGTGTGGACAGTGGCATTCAGGGACAACACAAGTGCTGTGCCTCCTCTGGACACCCATGGCAGCCTCAGTGTCAGACACATCCTTTCAGAGAGATCATTTTGCCTCATTTTCTTTCACAGAGTCATAGAATTGTTTAGCAGAAAAAGACCTTTAAGACCATCGAGTCCGACCATAACCCTGACAACTGCCAAGGCCACCGCTAAACCAGGTCCCTAAGTGGCACTTCCACATCTCTTTTATATCTCTCCAGGGATGGGGATCCATCCTTCCCTGGACAGCCTGTTCCAATGTTTAACAACCCCTTTGATGAAGAAATTTTTCCTAAACCTTGCCTGATGCAACTTGAGGCTATTTCCTCTCATCCAATCACCTGAATAGCTCTTGTACAGGCTTCCTTCACATGCCGAATATTCCTATTTTCTCTTGAAAAAATCTTTGGTTCACAGAGCAATAGATTTTAATGTAGGGCAACCATTACAATCCTGTCCTTTGGCCTCAGCTCTGCAAAATGCAGGCAAGTCTTTGCTGAAGCTGCCATCTCTCAGTACATGAAACTCTGGCATTGCCCATTTTAAGACATTTCAGTCAAACATTTATATTGTGAGTATAAAAGCTGCAGCATCCTCATTAAAGTCAGACATATGGATTTAATAAAACATAGGATGCTTTTTAATCACGAAGATTCTCCTTTCCACAGACTTTATTAGTCCTCACCTTTCTGTTAGCTAAAAACATAATTCTAACGTAAATAAATCTTTGCCCTCTTAATTCTAACAGGAGATTATATTTTTGTTGAAGGAAAAAGAGGGTTAAAATTCAGGGAACTAACAGAGCTAAAGGGCATTAAGCAGGGCTTATTTATTATGCATCATACAGGCACATGAATCATTCAGGCCTGCCGGCACCGCAGAGGCTCCAGCCCATGGCAGCACAGCATCCACGATGATCCAAAGGCTCCCCATGTCCCCCGAGCACTCAGCTGCCACTCTCCCAACAACACTCAGCTCCCCCCGGACACGTACCCGCAAAATCTCTCTGCAGATGTAGGCAATCCATTCCTCCTTCAAGGTGTTCCCCTTGGTGTTCTTGATGAGGTCGGTGACGGAGCCCGCGCCGCAGAACTCCATCACCAGCTGCCAGAGGGAAGGGGAATGTAATTAATGGCATAAATGTCATGCAGTGACACCAGCAGCAGCATTCCCCGGGCTGCCCGACCCCAGGGCAGGACCCCGACGCTGGCATTGCTGCTGTGGGGACCCCACAGTGCTACACAGAGCCATTGGGACTTCATCCTGAACCTATCAGCTTGCAATCCAGCCAGGGTTTGTGATAAAATGAAACAATAAAAGGCTGGAAGGCTTGAAAGGCTTGTGGGCCTCCAGAAGACTGGGAGCAAGAAACAGGAATCAGTCCAATGCTGAAAATCAGAAGGGATCAGAATCTCAAACCCTACCCCTACATATCCTATTTGATACTTCTGATCGATGTTTAGTATCAACAGCAATAAGACAAACCTCTGCCCCTTGCATGTAAGTTCTTCAACTCTGAAAATACAAAGGCACTGAGGCAGATATTTGAAAGCTTCCTATGATTTAAGAACTGGGTGTACTTTTCAATTTTTATTTTTAATTAACCAGACAACCTTTGGTTCTGATCGTGTTTTTGAGCAGGAAACTTCCCCTGAGGGGAAGGTTGCCAAGCAGTGTCAGGCTTCCTGGGAGAGAGCTGCTGTCCTGCTGATCAGGGTGGTTCCAACATGACTGGTGACCACCGCTCGTACCACTTCCAAAGTTTCCGAATATCAAATATAGCAGTGTAATGATCTAACCCAGCCCAAACTTAATCTTGTCATTGAACAACCGTGAAATAAACATCACAGAAATAGCAGGGGATGTGAGTCTGCCTCCCGGGGATTTCGCAGATCCCCACGGTGTGCAGGAGCCATCGGCGTGCTCCAGAAAGCAAGCACAGCCCATGTGTGCAGCAAGCCTCCCCCCAAGGCCTGTGCAAGAGCTTCCTCTCAGATGTGAAACCACGTTGTCCAATTAGATCTGCTTTCTACTTGAAGATATTCCCTTCTCAGTGGTTCCTTGCCAGATTATTCGATGTGCATGTTTCAAGTTTCTTATCACATGAGGCTTACATGGCATTTAACGTTCTCCAAGCAAGTGACATCACTATTAAAAGCACAGGCCAGGAAGAGAATTCAAACAGCAGAAGGATTACTCCTGACCAAATTGCACAAATGCAATGATTTAACACTATCATAAATTATAAAGATCATAAAATCCAGACACAGGACTGCTATAAACCTTCAGGCTAAATAAAATACTTGAGCAGACTATACCTTACTTGGCTTGGATCACGCTTCTATCTTTAGTTTTGATGTTAAGTTTCTCTTCTCTTCCTGAACTGGTGCTGAAAAATTCCTGGAATATCTCTGTTATGTCATGAAAGTGGCTTCAAGAAGTGGAAGAAATGGAAGAAATGGATGGGTCACTGGCCAAAATCTGCCCCATGCAAAGGCAAGGAATGCACCTACAGCTCTTCCACCCCAGCAGGGGCCAAGCCATCCAGGTGGGTCGCTGACATGGCCTAACTCATGGTTATTCATTGCTCAGTGAATGGGAAAGAATGGAACAACTGGTTTCAAAGTCGCTTTTCCTCTCTTTCTTCCCTTTCACTCTCTTCCCTTTCGACCATTGACATGTGGGGAATATCAATGTGTGCACGTGTTTCTGATTAAACTAACATTTGGGATACCATGGCAGCAAATTTGGAAAGGAAAATCCTGGATAGTTGAGCCAGCCACAAATGTCTTTCAATCCAAAATGCTGCCCTCTCCAGTCCTCTTCCATGGAAATTCTTCTCAGGGTCTCACTGGGGTTTAGAGGAAGAGGAAGGGCTTGCTAGGCTGTGCATGGCAATCACAATAATTAAATGAAAATGAAAGAAATCCTTTTAAAAGTACACATTAATTTGCCAGATTATCTTAATGGAGCTGCCAGTTTGCTTGGTCCTCTACCGTGCCCTTCATTTCCACAGAGCAAAGATTAACTTCGCACCAGGAGGGGAATAATACAGCCACCTGCTGATGTATCCCAAACCTCTAACTGTGAAATCTCCTGGATATTACATTAACAAAAACAGAAAGAAAAAGAGAAAGTCACAGAAGAGGTGTTTCCAACTCAGTTTTTTAAGAGGTGCATAGTCCCATAATATCCACAGCAAAAAAACCAGCACTAGCAGATCTCTGCCAGCACCAAGAGGCCTCAGGTCCAGGGGGACTGAGCACCATGAACAGCCCGAAAACTCTGCCATGAATTCTCCAAGAAAACCAGCAGCAGAAAGGTGATGAGGCTGCCTGAGTATCCTCGTCCCTGACACAGAGCTGATGGACATCTGATGTGAACAGCCCCCACTCCCAGAAGGTTTGGGTGGCTGCTGCGTGCAGCACTGGGATCCCCTCACACTTTCATAGCTTCTTGTGCTCCTCAGGTGGAAGGATGCTACAGAATTCCCAATGACAGCTCATGCAATGCAGCCTTCAAGGAGAGGAACCACAGATGATGGCAGGTCAAAGAGACACCCAACAGGACAGTAGTGGGCAGTAGAGCCCAAGAACAATAAATGCACACTGGAGTGGGTACAGGAACATGACCAGGTCTTCTCAGAGGACCTGAAGGCTTGTTCAGCCATGCAGAGCATGGATGGTTATGGTATTTCTGTGTATACTGTCAACAGTAAGGACAGGTAAGCACCAGGGAGGGAGAAGAACAATGCAGATACTGCCATAATATCAATTTATCAGTGTTAAGGGTATGTTTAGGCTGGAAATGAATAGTCTTTCAAGAGAAAAATTAAAATGAACAGAAGTTCTTGCTGATTTTAGGGCAGAGCTTAATACACTCAGAAAAGGCTTCAAATGGCACTTGGATACTAAAATACTTTCTCACCAGTCTCATACCTCTGGGTAAGTGCTTTGCCCTCACACACTTGCATCATTACCAATTTTCTTAAGGGATGAAGTCATGATGGAGTAAGACAATAAACTGGAAATGCATATTGAATTTTTATTAACCATAATTAAAATTATCATCAAGATGGGCTACAGGTAAGATCATCTTCTGAAATTTAATTTGCAAGGACATTTATTGAGGGAGTATTTTTAAACACAGTTCATTTAGCATTTACTTAGCTCTTCATACCAGAGTGACAGCAAACTTCATAAGCAAGGCAAATTCAGAAGCTGCAGCTGTAAATCTCTGCGTCCTGCTGTCTCATTAGTTTTTTGTTTAAAGAGCCTTTGCAGTTTTCAAATCAACCACCACTTTCCTCGGTTTGGGAATGGGCAGACCTCTGCTCTGATCACTGCTGTGTATTACCTGGAAGAGCTCAAACCCAAGCACCTCCAGAACACCAACCCAAATCCATCCTACAGTGAACTGCTCCAGCCTGTCCAGAGAATTCCCAGTTAAATCCTTTATTACACAAGACAAATCCTTCTGTGCTCCTATGCCTCAGCCCAGGAACAATTTGACTTCTTTTAAGTTACAGAAAACAAGCACACAACACCCTCAGGCTAAATGCTACTGGAAATCAAGCCTTCTGCTGTGTGTGTAAACAGAACCTGGGTGCAACATGGTCCCATATGCCCAGGCCACCCAAATTTCTCATCCCACCCCTAGCTCCCATGCAGAAGAGTCCCTCATCACCCACATCGTGGGACCTGGAGCCAGCGATGGAGCATTAAAAACATAGAGACCTTCCTTTGGCAGATCAGCAGAAAAGCTATGCCCATCTCAGAAACAGAAATAACAATCAAATTGGTGCAAAGCAGCAACTAAAATACTCTGTAACAAGGTAAGGCCAGGTTTTCATTGCTTGTGTTGGTGCTGGGGTGGGAGCAGGCTGTGAGCTGCAGCCGCACGCCCAGGTGGGAGCACTGGGGACAGCACTGCTCCGCTCTCTCCTCTCCAACAGCAGCATCCAACTGCTCTCACACAAGGACTTCCTCAAGGAATTACTTGCCTGGCTCTGCCCTGCCTGCACCTCCCTGCACATTGAGGCCAGCCAAGCAATCCATGCCCCTTGGGGAGGCAGCAGGCAGCTGCCGCCACGGGTCCTGAGCAGGCTGAAGGCTTTGGGTTAGGGATGGCAGCAAAAGGAGCTGGGCTCACAGTCCTGAAGTGTTTACAGCACTGGCATTGCTTTGAAGAGGAGTGAGAGTTAAATAGTGCTGGATTACTCTGCCAGAGAGCAGCAGCAATCTGCTCTGGTAACCCTGAGCCCTCAGTCAGGAGCTGGAGGAGCAGCCCCGATCCCCTCACACTCCCCTGGGACTGCAGAGCTTGGAGGGACTAAAGAGAGACACAGCTCAACTGAAAACTGATCCCTCTCAAATGTTTCATGATCTAATTTCTGTAATGCAAAGAATCAGCAACTGCCCAAAAATATTTTTCAGGGTATATAAGAAGATTAAGAGCAATCCTGCTCAGAGCAGCACAGGTGTAACGCAGTGCTTTGACAGCTCAAGCTCGATTCTCAATGGAGCCTGGCTGCCCCTGTTTTTGCTCTCCAGATCCCTGGTGTGACTCTGTTCACATCACCCTAAAGCAATTCAGTGGGTCCCTAGAGCTCAACAGAGTGAAAAAACACATTTGCAACTACACAGTCGCAGCCCTGAGCATTGCATGGCAGCAGTGGTGCCACCCTGACCGAGAGGCTGTTCCCAAATCACCCTCATTCCTTTTTTCCCCCACACTGCCCCAGATTATCTGCTGCAGAGGACACCCTGGAGGCCACCCCACCACGTGGGTATCTGGCAACCTGCCTATCTGCAATTTGTGCCCCTTGGTGACAGATGCAGGGTTGCCATGGCAGCCCATCCATCGCAGCCAGTGCTGCTGGCCCTGGGGACCGTGCTGGGCTCTGCTCTGCCCTGGGTGGGCTCTGGGCTGCTTCCAGCCATTGCTCAGCCCCCACACTCTGCAGAGCCCCTGTGCCTGCTGCCCAAGTCGGGGGGAGCTGCTCTATCCATGGTCTCAGTGCACAGTGGACAGCAAGGGCAGATAACAAGTGTCCAGCTGAGTGGCACCTCCATGACCCTGCACGTGGGCACAGTGCATGGGGACCACAGTGCCTGCAGCTTCCAGCGGTCCTCAGGGCAGGGGTTCTTTGGGATGGAGTCACCTCCTCCATCCAGCTCACACTTCCTAATGAATGCCTCATCTCCCACCATTTAAAAGAACACTCACCCCAAAATATCTCAGAACAATGCCCCTGGGTTATGCACAGCCTGGTATCCCATAGCTTAGATTTGAGACGAGAAAAGGGAATTTAATGAGTTTAACTCTGAGGAGCAGCAGTTAACTGATTATCTGGGTCCTCATATCCCCTGGGAATTTCCCCAGTTTCTGCAACCCACCCCTGTCTCCTTGCACCAGAGCAGGACCCCCTTGCCTAAGCTAGAGAGAGGCACAAACCCACCCCAAAAACCCAGAGCACCCCAGAATGCAACACATTATCCAACATAAGAATAAACCTACCCCATGTTTATTAATTTCTTTTTAAATGTTCCATAAAGGTTGTCCCTATGACTTCTGCTTCCTTTTTTTTTGCCTAACATAGCAGATTTGTGATACATCTGCTAAAACACCCTCCCCACAGCTCCTTAATTTCTGAAAACAGGGTTGTTTAGTGAGCTTGAGCTCATCTTTCAGGGCAAGTGGCTGCTGTGGAATGGAGCAGCAACACCGACAATACTTCATGTCGGAAGCCTGCCACGTTTCTGAGAGATCTTAATCTCCACTGAAAGAGTTCCCTATTTTTTATTTCCGTATCAGCCTCACCAGTGTTGATAAAAAGAATTACTTGGGCATTATCAGAAACTGTTTTATTTCAGCAAAGAGCCAATGAAAAATAAACAAGCCTTTATCTGTGAGGCAAGACTGATAGAGTTCACACGAGTCTTAATTCAATCAGATCCTGAAACAGCAGCTATTTAACACAGTGGCAACAGAACACCTCTCCTCCAGGGCCGGGGAGCTTTCCCAGGAATTTCCATCAGACCCAGCACTGGGCACAGACTTAAAAACCTCCTCACACCCCAGTGTAACTAAAGAAGCTTGTTCAAAATTTTTTTTCACTAACCCATGAGAAAGGCCCCAAATTAAAAGGAGAGGTAGTGATCTGGTAGAGAATTCAGATTACCTAGTCTGCCTTCCCCAGGGGGCAAGAACAAGCAGCTCAGATGGATGATGAACACCTGCCCCCCATTGCATGACCCACCAGGAAAAATCCAGTTCTCCTCCTGACTTGGGGCACGTGCAGGTGACAGAGCATGTACAGCATCCTCTGCTGTGTCGTGGTGATGGGGATTGATGGAAGAATCGTAGAGTATCTTGAGCTGGAAGGGACCATTGACTCCAACTCTTGGTCCTGCACAGGAAAACCCCAAGAATTCTACCCTGTGCCTGAGAGCTTTGTCCAAACACTTCCTGAATTCTGGCAGGCTTGGTGCTGTGACCACTTCCCTGGGGAGCCTGTTCAGTGCCTGACCACCCTCTGTATGAAGAACCTTTTCTTGCTATCCAACCTAACCCTCCCCTGACACAGCTCCACACCACCACTCTGCATCCAAGGAGTTCTCTAGTGAGCTTTTCTTTCTGAAAGTTTGGGCTGTTCTTTTATTAGCACTCCTGTATGCCAAGAGCCCTTTGTACTGGAGCTCGAGGAAAGAAACCAAACCAAACCCTGTTGCCTGGTCAGAGCACACAAACCCCAGACCCAGCCAATGTAAAGGCACTGAGCAGAGGCCAGCACCAGGGAGGGCTCCTCTCGTTACTGGGGGACTTGGCACACAGCTGGTGGGGTTTTTTCCCCTCCAGGCACTCCTGCAGCACAAGGAGGAACATTGTGGATTGTTTTAGTATTTCACTTAAAAGAAAAAAAAAAATCATAAACCAGCCAAAGCTAAATGGAATTTCATGGGATGAAAAAGCATTTCTCAGCCTGACAGCTTTCACCTCACTCAATCCCAGGCCATCTGCAAAGAACATGTTTTTTACGATTTCCCACCAAAAATAATCCAAACACCCAGGCTAGGAATGCCCCTGGCGTCCAAGCCCCCAAAGTCATCCCAATAATTCAGTGTGCCAGAAAGTCTTGGGGAACAAAAAGGCACAGAAGTCCATGAACTCCTGGGAGGAGTCCTGGTCTTCTCCTGGGAGGAAATGTCCTCTGAATCCCTCCACTTCCCACTGGGTGCTCTGGCATGTGGATGCAGGCACAAACAGCTGAAGTCACTGAATGCTTTGCTAAAATAAAGCCTGCACTGTACAGAAACTACAGGGAAGAGGCTGCTGCTGCTCTTCAGCATCTCCATGCTCTCCCACGTGAACCATGGAAATTTGTCACCCCAGAAAAATTAGCTGTAGCAACCTTGCTCAGGTACAGAAAAGCTTTGGGAACCACCCATGGGTAAGGCAGAACTGCCTGGATTTACAGGACTGTGAGGAAATAAAGACTTTTTTGACCACAGGACAACATCCAGATCATTGTAGTGATGATAACTCTAACGTAGCCTTCTCTTCAATGGAGCCCTAAGGAAAGCAGGGTCCTACACAGCTGCTCTGATGGCCACAGGCACTGCAGGCTGCTGCTCCAGAGACTCCAACCAGCACAGCCAAGCTCAGAACACAGCACAATTTTAATTAATTTTACAGCAGCGGCCTTAGCCCTGACCCACGGTGCCACGGCCCTGCCCGGCCCCCTGAGCACCAGCTGCCACCAAAGGGAGCAGGCTCTGATGCTCTGTCTCTCCCCAGGGATAGAGTGGATTTAAACTCCATCCTCCCTGCTCTGGGAATGCTGAATTAATAACCAAGAAGGCCCTGACAAGGGAAGCAGCGGGAGGAGGCAGCTAAGGATTTACAGAGACGCAAAGCAGCTCGGTGCTCTTCAGCCACAGACCTCCCTGACCTCCCCTCGCTGTCCCCCTCCTCTTTATCTGCCTGCACAGGCTCCAGGCAGCATGCAGCGTCAGGGACAGCACCAAGAGCTGGCAGGAACCACCCAGCATCCCCCCTCTCAGCCTCCATCTTCCCAGCAATGATCCAGAGGATGGAATGATTTTCAACTAGATATTTTAACAAAGATTTTGCTAATAATGGTTCAGAGTACAAATGGGTTTATCATCAGCCTGCAGAGATTTTATGGTAAAATGGAGAAGTGTTTCGCAGTGCAGCAAGAGCCTGTTCAAAGCCATGACTTTGAAAAAGATGGATGCAAAATAAGGGGTTTTGTGTAAGTTGGGCTCTGGTAAGAGGACAATTCAGAGTAAATAATCTGTGTCAAATCCCAGTTATTTTAAAGAGAAGAAAGCAACTTACCCAGAGCTGATCATCCATTCCTGGTGGGTTCTTTTTAATAAAAGCACCATAATACGTAGCAATATTTCGGTGGTGAGAATACTTCTTCAGCATGTTAATTTCTTGTTTGATTTCTTCCTCTTCATCCTGGGATGCGGTGAAAAGAAAAGAAAAACAAAACCACAGGCATTAGGAGATGGCACTTCACAGGGTTTGAGCTGCCTCTGTATGTGGGTGAACTTCCAAGCACCCCATTCCTGACCAAACTCTTACAGTTTTTTTTTGCACCATTTTTGAAAGCCACTTCACAGCAGATTCTGGGATCTTGAGAGATGGACTGGAGACTAATGATGCTCTGAGGCTCAACCATACCTGCATTACCTCAGTGACACATCAGCACACCCTCACAGACACACAAGAGGCCCGAGGTGTTCTTTTAGAAACCACTGCATGGCAGAAGTGCTCCTGCACTCCCAGACCATCACTCCTGCCCACCTGGAACATTACTCCTGCCCACCATGGAAGGAGCACAAGACCTCTGGAGACACCAGGAGTTGCTGGTGGTGGGGTGGCATCACATGGGGAGCAGGCAGATGCTGCCTGTCCACAAACTCCATCAGACTAACTCAGTCCTGGTGACAAGCACCATTCCTGTGGGCTGTCCCAGCCTCTCTCTGTCCCACATCTGTAAAGTGGCATTAGCTGAAGCAGCCGAGGCTGAGGAGCCACACCAATTCCTGTTTTGATGTCCCACCTTTTTGTTCTCAGACCCATCAAACATGCCCTGGTTTTATTTTAAGCTGACCGAATTCCAGCCCGCTGTATTTCCACAGGCAGCACTTAGCACCTTGATGTCAATAAGCTTTATTACAAAGGACCAGAAGGGCTGTTTGTTCCTTATTCTCCTTTATTCCCCTCGTGTCCCTCACCTGCCTCTCTTGACCTCAGTTTTACAGCTGGGCAAAGGACAAGACACCCACAGAGCAGCACAGCTGCAGGAGCAGCTTTTCTCGAGGAGCAGTGCCCCCTGACCAGGTGTCACACAACATGGACAAAAACACAGCTCTCTTCCCAAAATATCACGGGAAGTGATTTAGTGACCACACTCTTCCATCTAGGCAAGAACAGCAAAGGTGAGGACAGGAGGAACAAGTACAAGAAGTATCTGGATGGAGCTTGCATAAACAACCTCCACTTTTATTTTCAGTAAGAATACAGAGGGTATAGGCACAAAAGAGGAGGAACAATAGACTCAAATATTACAAAGAAAACCAGGGGACTACTCTGGAAAAACCTTTATCACCCTTCTTCAAGCAGTCAACACAACTTTGCTTGTTTTAATTTGTCCAGGAAACCAGGGGATATAACATGAAGTTTATCAGGTCACAGAGGTGATTTTTTTAACTGAAGCCTTTTGCAACAACTAAAAAGCAGCTGGATGCTCAACAGTGCTGGGAGCAAGGAGAAGCACTCGGCACAAAATTCCTCCAGCTCTCTGAGCACCCAGACAGTTTTTCAGTCACCCCTCAATTCATGCCTGGCTCTCCAGGACAAAATGGAGGCAAGGCAGAGGGACACTTGGTCTAAAGTTTTATTTTAACTCTGTCTTCAAGTTGAGGAACTGAAAAAGGGTGGAAAAACCCTCAAA
This sequence comes from Vireo altiloquus, assembly GCA_013396875.1. Taxonomy (NCBI): domain Eukaryota; kingdom Metazoa; phylum Chordata; class Aves; order Passeriformes; family Vireonidae; genus Vireo; species Vireo altiloquus. The sequence goes on from VZRF01015755.1 coordinate 148,549, forward strand.
AGCACCAGAGCTGTGGATGACACCTGAGGACACGTCTGCATGGCCAGGCTCAGGGGCTGCAGCCCAACTTCCTGGTCCAAGCAAGACTACTGAGAGCAATCATCCCCAGTAAATCCAGCGAGGGAGGGAAGAAAATGGAATCATCACAGCAAGCTGCTGCAAATACTCCAATCCCAAATCCAGCAAAAGCCACAGGCCAAGCTTTGCTGCCACACTTTGCCTCCATCAATCGATTCTGTTACATCCATCGCTAGAAGTAGGTCATGCAGCACATGGCAGGACCAGCCCCCCAAAAATGAATCCCAACTCTTAATTCAGAGATAGCAGCTGCACAAACTGATGAAGTGCTGTAATTTGAAGGCCTCCATTCTGCACTGTTCCCTAACAGATAATTAGTAAGAGCGGGGATGAGTTAAACAAAGCATCAGGAGCCTGTCAGGGTTTAGTGCAAGGCACGTGGTCAGGATGAGACGCTGCTCTGGGAGCTCACTGAACACAGAATCATCATGGCTTGGGCTGGAAGAGACCTTAAAGGTCACCTAGTTCCATTCCCCCACCATGGGCAGGGACACCTTCCACTAGACCAGGTTGCTCAGAGCCCCATCCATCCTGGGCTTTACCCTCCAAAAGCTGTGGCTGGGATGAGCACACTAATTCTGTTCTCCGCTGACTTCTGAAAGACACATTGTCATCAGGGATATCCTGGAAAAACAGGTGGGATGGAAGGTCAGGATCAAATGAAGCAGCAGCAGCACTGAAATGGTGTGTGAGGAGGAGAAGGACTGAGTCTGGGTTTTCAGCAGCAGCTTTTGAACTGAGCCTGGATCAGGTGCCAAGTATAGCTGTAGACACAATGCAGGGACCAGCTTTAGAAATTCCTCTAGAAGCAATGCCCAGGACCATTCCTGCAGCGGCTGAAGGACATGGCTCTAGAGGTGCTTTCAGCACCAAGGGCTGTATGGCACAGCCAGCCCTTACCATGGCACAGGTTTGTACTGCCAGAACTGTAGTCACTGTCCATCCTGCCCAAGACTGGTCCTGCCCTGAACCAGCCTTCCCTGCCTTAAAAGCAGCCTCAGGGGAAAATAATTAAATATCCAAAAACCAAATCACAGGACAAATATTTTATTTTCACTTCATAAGTTCAGACAGGAGGCCCAGCTTTGCAAGAAGAAGTTTTAGATCAGGGACATCTACTTAAAGATGTGCATGACCCTATTAGTGGTCAGGATCAGAATTCAAGTACTTTTCTCCAATATCTTTCCTTGGAAGCGACGGTGTTTTCAAACCACTGAATTAAGTGTGGATTCAAATTTAAGCCTCTGTTTGTCCTCAGAGCAGTATTTTGATTTCTCAGCTAAAATTCATTCTAACATCAGACTTCATCCCATGGGAATTTCACTGCTATTTATGCCATGGGTTTACGCTTGGTGGGTCTGCCTATTCCCTTAGAGCCTGCTTCCCACGGGAACGAGATAAATGGCACTTGTAGATACTGCAAGTAAACAGGAACGAATCTCATTCACATTTACAGACTTACTTCCACACATCATTTCACCTGTTAGCACCAAAAATAACCTGGATGAAGGTCCCATAGATATTAATACCACACCACAGCATCTAAGGTATTTCAAAACAGATTCCAAAGGCCAGCTGACTGCTTTCACAGAGAGTCATTTCTGTATGTGCTGAGCTCCTGAAAGCTAATTTGAAATATTTACTCAAAAAATAAGGTGGGTAGATTGTGATCAAGTCCTAATTTTGAAATACGTTATTCCAGTTAGAAAAACAAAAAAAAAACAAAATACACAAAATACATTTTTACTCCCAAGCCTGGCATTGTTTCCAGTGCAGGAAGTTTGGGAAGGATAGTAATGCATTTATAAAAAAATTGCTCAAGAAAAAGCATCTTCCTGCCACGCTCCTAAACGCATCTGTTTAGGTTTTTAGGGATCATAGCAACTCATTTTTTCTTTTGTGGGAAATGGTGAATCTATCCTTTCCCCTCAATTTTGTTATTCATTTAATAATTGGTAAATTCTTGGTTCTCTCAGTCTGACACAAGTTATGAAAGAGCCATCTTTGAGACCAGGGTGGTGTACATTTTTTTCCTCTTTTTCAGTAGGATGCACAGGAATTATTCAACTTGCCTCGTGAAGTTATTCATGACAATAATTGCAACATAGTTTTGGTGAACAAAAGCTCTTCAGCGAAAATCATGGATTCAGAGAAACAGAAATGAGTTATGAATATATGATCCTGTTGCTACTTTTGACAAGGTCATGTGCAATAGGACAAGAGGGAATGGCTTCAAACTGACAGGGGGCAGGGTTAAATGGGATATTAGGGAGAAATTCTTCCCTGTGAGGGTGGGGAGGCCCTGGCACAGGGTGCCCAGAGGAGCTGTGCCTGCCCCATCCCTGGAAGTGTTCAAGGCCAGGCTGGGTGGGGCTTGGAGCAACCTGGGATAGTGGAAGGTGTCCCTGCCCACAGCAGAGGTGTTGGAACTGGATGATCTTTAAGGTCCCTTCCAACCCAAACCGTTCTATGATTCTCTTCAGAATTTATTAAGGCATTTAAAAGAGCCACTGCTGGAACTGGATGCTGCTTTGTTTCAGCATGAAAGTACTCAATCTCCAAATCTCTTCCAGATTTTTTTTTTCTCGCGTATTTATTAAAACTAAAACCTCTTAATGGCCCATATCACGTTAAGACAAAGGCAATTTACTTCCCAGGAATATCAGTCTTCCACCCACCCCCACACATTATCACACTCCATCCCCTTTTTCCCCTAATCTGTAATTTAAGGATGCAGGAGGAGGAGGAGGATACATTACCCCGGTGACGTCCATAACCTTAATAGCAGCAAGCTGGCCTGTTTTAACATGACGACCCTGCAAAAGAAAAGGGAGAAGTTTGTTTGGTTTTGCTCAGTGACAACGTTTTCCTCGCAGTGAACAATACCCTTTAACAATCTCCTGGCCCTGGCAGCATCCACACATTATTTGTTGCTTTTTCAAGAGCATCTTCACAGCAGCCATGACGGGAAAGCAATTCCTTCCCTTTCCTCCTGCCATTACAATTAATTAGTACAGGGCCTTCAGTGCTGTATTTTTCTGGCAAACAAGTGCTGGAAACACTCTTTAATGCTCAGCCATGCACAAAAAACCAGCTCAGGGCCTCTCCTGAGCACAGAGCATGACTCGGCTGGAAATGGGCTGCTGGAGCTGAGATGATGGGAACGTGTTGGCTGGGGTACCCACACTGCCTTCAGTCCACTCGTGTCCCATCCCAGCTCTCAGGGACCTGGGGACACACCAGGGACCCCTGGCACGCAGGGCACCATATTCACTCTGACCAGTTAATTTATTCGTTTTCAGAAAGCCTTGGTTAGGAGGCTAGAGAGGTTTTTAAAATTTTCAGCAACTGAAAAAATCAGCAAATCACTGCAAGGAACTGTTTGTTGCACAGCGCTCGAACTACATTAATCCTAATGAGAAAATGCCTGGGAGAGATGGTGAAAACATAAAAGAGCTCCAACTATTTATGAGGTCTTAAAACCAACACAACTGCTATCAAGCAAAGCAATTCCCAGCCTTTCCTCCTTTCCCGAGAAAAGGATCACCCAACATCATATCCAAATTGCTCATATCAAATCATTCCCACCCCCAACTGGAGGACATGTGCTCTGCTTCCAAACCAGGCAGTCTGAGGAAAAGATGTTGTTACTCCAGGAAAGACAGCAAATGCTGATCCTAGCAGGAGAGATGGGAGGCAAAGGGAAGCATCGTTATTTCCCAGTTTCCATCCCTGTTTACTATGGGAGCTGTCCTAGGCCCCATCATGTGAGATACGGTGTGGAAGACACAGGGAATGGCAGCTCCTGCCCTGCAGCACTGATAATTAACACACCAAGGACACAGCCAGGAGCAGAGGTGGAGAGGGGTCATGCTGCAGCATGGCACAAACAGGGAAAAACAGAAGCTTTTTCTAAATTGCAGGCTCCTCCTGCCCCTACACCAACGTGCGTGTTGACAAGCTGGGGTTTGCGTCAGGTCTCCCAGCCCTCCTGCAGGCTGGAGATGGTCCTTCACACCATCTCAGCTCCAGAACCCTAAATTACCAGACACGGGAACCTCTCCCTGGTCCCTGAGGTTTCCAGGCACGGTGCTGGGAAGCAAACCCACGCGCCGGCTGTGGAGCAAGGCAGCATCATCCTCTCCAAATTTATGACTTCACCAGGAAGCCAATTCACCCACCAGGGCTCCTCGCTCATTTATTAACACAATTTATATGTCCCGAGCAACTGCATGTTCTAACAGCGGAAAAAGAGCTTTATTTTAAAATATGTGCAACATAAAAAGTAATAAAACCAAGCGCAGCCCAGCAGCCCCGGGCTGCAGCTGAAGCATCCCCTGGATGCATCCCTCGGGAAGGAGGGGCACGTCGCTAGACACCATCTATTTAGACAGCATGATCTGCAGAAACAAATCCTCCTCTTCCTAAATTCATCCTTGTTGGCTTGCCCAGGAAGTCCCCACGTGTACTGACACTTTAATTAAAGCCCACAGAGCACCAGCAGGGTAAACACTTGGACCATGCCCCATCTCCCATGAACTGCAGGAGGAGGAGGGGGAAGCAAGCTGGGGCATTTCAAACCATGGATTTAGGAGTTATACCTGCCTTCACCTGATGCATCACCACCTCATTTTATATTTTATATTTTATATTTTAAGGTCCCAGCCTTGCTGTGGTGAAGTGCTGCTGCTTCCCTCAGTACCAGCCAAAGGGAAGTGGATTCCTACGTGTCCACAGCATCCTTATCCCAGGAATCTCCTGCCTCCTTGCACACCTCTCAAATATTTACAGACAATGGTAAGAACTTAATATCGTGTAAGCATTTACCAAAACAAAATAAACCACTTGGAAACATATGTTAATGTAAGCCATGAGGGGCACTTAGTCACGCAAAAAATCAGGCGGAGTAGAACCAGTAAGTGTTCACCCTGGGATATTGTAGCAAAGGTTTGCTTTTTCTATAGTTTTTCATGATGATGGATTGTAGAGCTTTGCCCTGGCAGATGAAACCATCTAGGGAAAACAGTCATCTCCTCACCAGTCAACCATCCCTTTTAATTCAACCTACTGCTCAGCACTGAGACTTGCTGTGAAACCTTCATAAATAGTTTAGAAAACCCAGTTGATTTTTACCCTACTGCAGACGTTCTTGAATTTGCAATAAGGATACAGACAAGCTGGAGGAAGACACTGAGAACTGGAAGTGAGAGATGCAACAGAGGAATTAAATCAACATCCAACCTGCCCCCATTAAAAGATGCCATGGCAGCAGTAAAGCCCTCTCACAGTGTCAGCCACCAGCCACCTCTGGCACCTTGCCCACGCAGATTCCAGTGCCTGTGCCCAAAGGCTGGAAGCAAGACCAGAAGCACCAATGCCTCTGCAGTCTCTCCAAAGTACCCAGTTGGATCAGGCAGTGGAGCCATCTGTGCCAAAGCCAAGGCAAGCTGAAACTGGGAATTAATTAATGTCAAGTGTTAAGCTGTCCAGTGTTAATCTGTGTTGCTGTAAGAAAGCTACAAATGAGGATTGGGATATCAAGGTAAGAAAAGCACCAAAAAGCCCCTGTTGTGATGCTTTACCTCCTGGGTGTCCTCCACCCATCAAAACTTGTTGGTTTTTTTCCTTTAAATCATCACCACAGCAGGGCCCTCCACTCAAAAACCACACAAAGACTGAGCCTTACTCCTGCTCCCCTGCTCAACTCTGCCTCCTCAACACCAAAGATGTGGGTTGAAATAGGCAAGAAGTGTAGAAGTTCAACAGAAAATCTCCACTTTTTCAAAAGTCCTCCATTTTGGTGCCCCCATGGACATGTTGGAGAGAGTGCCTGAAGGCAAAGACCTCAGGGGGATGGGACCTTTCCTGGGTAAAACTCACTCTGAGCCCTCAGACCACAGCACCAGCAATATTGTTGGTGACAGGAGCAAAGGTAGCTGGCAGAGAACAGCCATCGTTGAGCCACCCTTGCCTCCTGCCTGCCTTTAGTTGCCTGACTGCTGTGGAAAAGGAGCTGACACGCTCCTTAGCAATCTGTAACACTTTGTCTTCTCACCCTCTTGGCCTCCTATTGTTCGGGATTTTTCCAGTTGTTGGTGGTTGGTGAGCGGTGAGCTGCTTCCAGAGGCTCGTACAGAAGGGCAAGAGGTGCACAAGAACCAGGATCACTCCCTAAGCTCAGCCTTCCACCACATCCCACCATCCCACCACCATCCCCATCCTGCTGCAGGGCTCAAACTCCTGCACAGCACCACCTTTGCTTTGGATATTACCATGGGTTTTCCCAACGCTCCCTCCACACTCATGGGGGGTGAACCTCCAGAAATCCAAGGAGAGGAAGGAAAGAGTTCTCCAGGAGGACTATGGTCACCCATTGTTGGCTGTTCAGAGTCAGCACTGCATGGCTTGAAGGAACACTGCCAGCATCACCTGAGGTACAGCTCCTAGAGGCCTCCAACACACCAACATCCTCCAACATCTCCCTGCTCAGGCCCCGCAGCAGGTTCTGCCTCTGGCTCTTCATGAATTCAGCACTGTTACAGACACTGATGGCTATATAAAACATACTGGGGGAAATCTGAGCTACTAAAGCATTTCCCCCTCTCCAGATTCACTGTCAAGGTTCACTTGGGTACAAACCCACATTTCAGCCTCAGGATTATTCAAGCATGATCTTCAAAGCTGCCACAATTTTTAATTAAACATCCATCTGAGCATAAATTCATGCTCCTAATTACTCTCAAAATGTTATATCAACTATCACTAACTTGATAATGTCAAGTATTAAGACTAATTTCTACAAATGAAGCAAGCATCGCAAGTTTTTTTTTCTTCAAAGGTTGTGGTCCTCACACTCCATAAAGCGCAATGGACCAGCACACAATGAGAACATTGGTAAATGCTTTTAAACATCAATTGATGCAATCAGGCATTATATTTACTAAATAAATAAACCCTGGCCTCAATATCAGCCTTTTTAGACAACAACTGCGTATCTTGGCCCAAAATTCAAGTCCACATTTTAAGGACAGAAAAAGGATGATTGATTGTTGCTTTTTAAAATTTTCCTAGCACAAGCATGGATTTCACCTCTAAGCAAAATCTGCAATTTCTGTACCCAGAAATGTATTCCAACATATTTACTTAACTTGTGCTGTCGGCTTTTATTCATCCAACAAAATAAATGACCCACCACCTGCTGCAGCCAGCGGGACACAACCAGAATTGTCACTTTCTTGAAAAATGAAGAGCTCCCTTTTCCTTCTGCCAGGCAGAGCAACATCTCTTACACTTCCCAGCCTGGACACGCAGCCTCCAACACCCTGTGCATACAAAATCCCCACTGCAGGCGCTTTGTGGAGTAACCATGTTGTAGGTCTGATACTTTAGAGCAAAACAGTCATATTCAACCATTTTGCACTGCCCTTACCCACGCCACACGTAAATATTAAAATGAGTGGGATCAGGATGCTCTTGCAAGGCAGTGCTGAAGTTTCAACATGAACAACCCTGCTGGGACCAGACCACAACACCAGCCCTCACCACTCAGGAGCACTGTGTCTCACAGAGAAATCTCAGTGAACTGAGACAGACAACAAAAAGTCTCATGCAAGTCCAAATATTACCACTTTGGCAGCAGAGAAGCCTCCCAAATAAACTTCTTCCATTACATTTCTGTTGCATTGTTAAAATACTGAGCCTGGTGGCAGCAGCCCAACAACCACCCTTTCTACTGTCCAGCTCCTGCCTCCAAACCCAGCCATCAGACAGCACACCCTCAGCACCACCACATCCTGCATATTCTTCCTACAACAGGAATGGCACAGGACACCAGAGATTTTACCAGGTTAGAAGTCACCAGTTCACTTTTCTGTGTTAATTTTTGATAAGTGCTATAAGAAACTCTTCGCCCGGCCCCTGCTTCTGCACAGGTACCATTCGAGGTGTTCACTGGTGAGTCTCATCTTGTCCAGACTCTGTTGCAGCATTCAAGACCTTCTGCAGTGAAGAATTCCTGGGATGAGCCAGAACTTCACACAGGTCCATGGACTAGGTCCTGCCAGTTCCTTGTTTTCCTGTACTTAAAGGCAATCCAGGGACTCGGTCCAAGATTTTTAGCATGAAGGCACTTTAGCACTAATGCGCTGAAAACTGCATCCAATTTTTCTTGGGAGAAGGAACTTTGCTTTCCAACAGGAGCTGTGAATCTGAACTGCCATCCTGCTGTACATTAGACCATTTTATAGCACCTGGCATGGTTTGTTCTCAGCTTTTACAGAGTACAGGCACATTTATGTACTTTGTTTCCCATTGAAAGCAATCTTAAGGGTGCCAAAATCCCCTCTCCAACCAGTCTGAGGGGCTGAAATACTCAGTGATGTAAAAATAGGCTTATTCTAGAGTGAAAATTCAGCAATTTCCAAAACAAGCTTGCTATAAATGTCATACACAAGCTTTGCACTTGGTTTACAGATCTCTTTAAATACATCTGAAATAAATCCATGTATCTGAGAAGGTAATTAAAACACTGGATACTCTGTATAGCAGGCCAGCATCAGAAAAATTGAGTCATGTAACAGGATGGGGAAAATGTTTATTTTAACAAAGAGTAACATATCTCTGATTAAAACAGAGCCAGCATGGGCCAAACCTTGTTGTTGCTGCCTGCACTTAACTCCAGTACTGGGAGGGGGATTTCAAGCCAGTGGGGTCTCGGAACATCCCTGCAGACTGGGGAGCAGTCCTCACCCTGCCCAGGAATTCAGCCCCATCTCTGCTTTACTGCAGCAGCAGCTTTTTGAGAGAGCAGCGTGACCACAACAGCAGTGCCCTTCCTTCCCTCCACACCCTTCCATCTCTCCATCATTTCCTGGGTTTAGAAACAACTTTGCAGAGCTTCAGAGTGATTCCACTGCCTCAAGTCACCAAAGGACATGACTGACTTATTGTGGTTCCTTTCCACTTGGGGCAAACTCCATTTAAATGATATCCCCAGTTCCCCCAGACTTCAACACTCTGCAAACAGCGTCCTTCAATAAACATGGCACACCTGAAACTCCAAGGCTTTGACACCAGAAATGAAAACCTAGGAAAAACAAAAAAAGGTGCATCCAGTGTTTGACATCTCACTTGGTGGCCAGGTGAGGCTCCAGGGTTGCTCCTCTGCTCTCCTGAGCTTTCTTGCAGAACTGGTTGCTCACTCGAGCACATATCTTCACCTCTGCCCACCTTGCTGCCCTCATTTGGGCTGTTTTTGGAGAACAGACAACCTTCACTGGGCAGGACAAACAAAAATTTCACTCCTCCCCTTACACCTGTCATCTTTTCCAAGGTTTTAAAGAGCAAAATCTTGAAAAACATTCAGAAAACTCAAAGATAAACAAAACAAAGTGGATTGTTTGTTTGTTTGTTCTCAGCTGGGCATTTTTATTAATACTTCAGTTTGGACTGAACAACCACAGCTTCCCTTCGGAAAAGTCAAAGTCTGCTCCCAGCACAGACGCCTCTAATTGCACAGGGCCAAGCTAATGCTCTGTGCTGACCCAACAGAGCCAACCTTTGGATTGAAGTGTTTCCAGTGCTCTGTATCAATCCAAGCTCTGATCAGGACCCTGCAGCTTGGAGAGCTGCAATTCCATTACTGCAGCTCCACAATAGCTCTGACGTTAACTACAGAACACAGGATTATTAGATTAAGAAGCTAAATTCTTAAATTAGCATATTATTCATCTCCAGAAATAACATGCACTACAGCATATAGGTGAGCAAGACTACAGTCTTATATTCCCTACATAAGGGAAAGACATCCCTTACGCCAGTGCTTGTACTTATTCCATCCTCTATCCCTCCTGTAACTTGAATGAGGCTGGAGATTCCCACCTCCAGCTCAGGAAGAACCATGTTTCCCTCTTCCATGGATGAAACCATTGCCTTAAGTAGTTCAGCCCTGTGTCTCACCTAAAAAATCCAGTGCGCAGGCTGGAAGGTCTGAAAGGAAAAAAGAGACCNAAACCATGTTTCCCTCTTTCATGGATAAAACCATTGCCTTAAGTAGTTCAAAATCAGCATCACAGAGCCTAAATCTTTCCAGAAGCTTCTGCAGATGGTTCCTCTAGATGTGGCCTGCTTCGCTTCTGATTTCCACCCAGGGAAAAACACTGGTTAGAAAGCCTGTCCCACCTCTCTGTGGCACCATTCAGCACCAGCACAACGGCCATGTCAGGCTGTGTATCTCCTCCAGGGTCACACCAAGGACTATGCTAGATTTTGCCCACAAGTGTTTGAAGATGCAGCTTTCGAAGGTCTGCTCTTCGCGGTCACAGAAAACCTTGTGGCAGAGCAGATTTCAAGGTGTTTCTGCATTTGTCAGGGCTTTCCCAGGAACAAAGGTTGCTCTGGTAAAGGGAGGTCAAAGCCTCAACAAGAGCAGGTCTAGGCTGAAAGAGGAGTGGGCTCAGCACCACAGCAGGGAGCGGAGATGGAGATCATCAACGCACAGCAAATACACTGCAAGTGGGTTTTAGGAGCAGCCTATGGAAACCTGGAGCACCATAGGACTAAGGAGAGATGCTCCTGACAAAGAGTAATGCATATATAAAAAAAAACCTAGAAGGATAAGTAGGGTCTTAGGAAAATATTCACTGAGTTGGTCCCTGAAGGCAGGAGGATTCAAAAGAATATCAGTGCGATGAAGGAAAGGGAAGCCACCATTTACCCCAAGAACTCCATGCAGCCTCCCCAGGCCTCTGTGAGCATTCCCAGGCCCAACACAGGGCAATCCCCACAGGTCTCTGCCAAGGGGAGCAGCCCATCACCTGCAGCCCCCTGGGCAAGGAGGGCAGCAGCCAGCCCTTGGGGTGCTCCTTTCCCTCCCACACAGCCTGTCCTCCCCTTGCCCCGGCTCCTCTGCAAGTGCACATTTTCACAGCTAAAAAGAGGCAGCACAGCCTGTTCCCAACAACATTAGTTCATGACAGCCATGTTATTACCACCCCTTAACACCCCCACTGTGCTTCTGTTTCACGTCGCTGCCTATTCAACACTGCAGTATTCATAACTAAAATTAAATCTGCCTTTAGGAGACCCACAAGGCACCCTTTCACACAGGCCACATCTCTGACAGCGGCACCAGGTTGTTCCTCCCAGTGGGAAGCACTGAGCCATGGAGGGAACGGCGCTGCCTGGACCACCCATGACTCTCAAGGGAGATGCCTGGCTCTCGAGGGTGGCCCAAGAAAGACCCAGCCTGCTCCAATGGGCCAGGCTATCCCACAGCTGGCACCTTCCTCCCTGCTGCCTGACATGTGGCAGGGGGACACCACAGACCTGGCCAGGTCTGGATTGCAGCAGGGAGCTGTCACATCTGCAGAATGCCATGCAGATCACCATTTCCATGCGCTTTTGCTGTCTGCAGCCCACAGCCAACCACTTCTGCATGGTCCCAGGGCACCTGGGCTTTACCCATGGCCAGAACCACTTCAGCTTCAACATTCAAACCCAAACTACAGGATGAGCCCCAGCAGCTTCAGGACACCAATTCCCTTCATAGGTGAAGCTGGCTCTGTGCAGGACACAGGTAAAGGCATCCCAGGGCACCAAGGAGCTTCTTTGTAATGACTGGGGCTGATCATGACTTCAGAACAAGAGGTCAGGATGAGAATCAGCTGCTGTGTCCAGAGCTCAGGGGCACCAGCACAGTCTCTAAAAACACACTGTGTGTTTTACCATCTGCTGCTATTTCTTCTGTACTTGTAGAAAAACAACTCCCTTCAAAAGAGATTGTTCCTAACCTGCTCCCTGCTGCAGGGCAGACAGGGCTTAATGCCTGAAAATGTATGCTGCTGCCTCTCATGGCAATCCATCCCAGAACACTGACAGACACAGGTACCCCTCAGCATCCTCAGGCTTTTGGTACCCCATTTATCTGTGCCACACATTAAACAGCTGCTTTTCAACATCCCAAGTGTCACCTGTTCTTCAAGAAAGATCAGTAACTGTCTTGCAAACCGAGTTTAAAAAATGGCCCTTACAGGAAAAAAACACTACACACAGTAATGGAAATGTAGTTTCTGGAAACACCTCTGCAGTGCCATCTGCTTGACTTCGGCTCTAGATTCATAGTAGCAAGATCCAATTTTGGATGTGGCATGTAAAGTGCAAGGTCATTTTTCAACCAACAACAGCAAGGGAGAACCACCTTCTGTGAACCTGAGTGCTTGGCATCCTCTCTGGCAGCTGGGATGGACAGCACGGGTGGCAGGAGACAGCAAGAGGGAAGCCAGGTAACACAGGAGCCAGGCATCTGTTATCTAAAGCTGGTTGAGGGTTTTGTGCATTTTTTTTTGTCCCTATATAAGGAGAAATGAGTACAAAGGAAAGCCCAGTATTTGTGATGTTTTCCTGGCCATTTAATTCAGGAAATTAACTCTACGGCTGTCAATGGCTTTTCATGAAGGGATTCCATTGCATTTCATTGACTTGCCAATGGCACAAACCAACCGTGTCCACGTTCCCATGAATCACCCCAGCTGACTGAGCAGCCCAGCCTGCTCTCCCAGCCATGTTTTTCCCATTCCCTGTGTTTCTCCACGTACCTGCAGGGCACTACTCTCATCTCAGCTCAGCTCAGCTCACAGCACAGTACAGCTGTCCATGCTGGCCCACATCCCCCCTGGCCCTGTTTCTCTGCAGACACAATGACCCAGGATGAGATCCCACCGTGGATCTCTCTGGACACCTCAGCAGAGGTTATCAAAAGGGACTCTCACCTCTGTCACCTGTTCCACGACTCTCTGCTTGCAGAAAGGAGTCTGAACACAAACCCACCAGGTTCATTTGTGCACCAGCCCTAACACCCCAAATCCAGTAGAAATTTGGGGACTTCTGAGGTTCAGTCCCAATGCTGGTAACAGCTGAACATGCATACCATGAGCCAGGACTTACGTCCAGTCACCTTGAATCACTTTCCAAGCAAGCCATTTTTACAACCCTTCCACTGCCTCTGTCTTTGAGCCTTTCCAGTCCTGCAAACACTTGGATCAGCACAGATCTAACCCCCTTGATTCCTGCCCACGTGGCAAGGCTGATTGGCACCAGAGCCAACTCATACATTCAGGCTTCACTCATTCATCAGTCGTGAGCTGACTCCAAGTCCCTGTCTCAGGGTGGTAGAAGTTAACAAGAACAAGCTGATAAAGGTACTTATGTTTTATGGGGCTTAGGAGAAAGTGCCACAGCTGCCAGAAAGTCTCACATATATCTCTTGGGTGACTTAGGTCATAGCATGAGGAAAATGAGTGTAAGAATGACATAAATAACCCCAGATCTTGTGCTGCGGAGGGCTGAGGTGCTCCCCTAATCCCAATGACTTTGTAACTCAAGATACTGCAGATCCTGTGCTGCACATTTCTCTATCTATGTCAGCTCAAATATCAATTTTAGACTTCACATACTCGAAGGCAGATGGACATCACACTCCCTTTCATCCAGAGTCGCCTCCAGGGTTTTTGTCTGCCCTGAGCAGCCTTGACAACTTACTGTCCATCCCATCCTACCCCGAGTCACTTACTGTCAGGAGTCAATAAACGTTTTGCAGTGCCTGTGTTCTACTAATTTAAAAGAACCAGCCATGCCTAGAGCAATCCTCTGTGATATACATACTAATTTGGCTGCACTGGGAGACATCAAAGCCTTCACATTGTCCGATGTTTCAAGCAAGTCAGGTATTGAGTAGAAAAATTTTAGAATTGCTTATTGGAAAAGGGAGGCTGAGAAATGACATGTAAACCCCCTTTACCCTTGTATTTGATTTACGTCTGTCACATGTGCACTCGCTGCTTTGTCGGGGATAAAGATGGGATTTTTGACTCTGCTGTGGAACAGCCCCTCTGTGGCTCACCCTCTAAGCCAGCCTTGCGGGTTGGGATCAACAGCGTCGATCAGCAGATTAAACTGCACTGCTTCTACAGCTTCTCCATTTCCAAGTCTCCTCTCTCAAGTAGGAATTTCCTACCTTTGCACTGGCAAAGCAAAGCTTTTCTATGAAGCAGTAAGGCAGCCAGGTCACTGCCTTTCCCTGCAAAACAGACCTGAAGGCACCACTGCGCTGCCCTGGCGTGGCAAAGGGCCTTCCTCCCAGGACACCACGCTGGCCCTCATTTCTCCACAAAATAGAGAAACTGGGGTGCAAGGGCTCCTCTAGGAAAGGAGTGAGCCCTAAAAAACCCCACAAACCAGAAGAGCCTCCCCAGCCCTGCACACGACCCCCATCCAGCCTTGCCACAGGCAGCACAGCAGAAGGGATTTGAAAGCGCGGTGAAGAGGAGGAGGACTTGGGATTAGCAGGGGAAGGTTAAGCCGGCACCAGGGATTGCATGGGAACAGTACAGCTCAGGAATGAGTGGGAGGAAGCCAGAAAGGACCGAGTGTCCCTGCCACCTTCAGCACTTGGGGACATGAGGGACGAGCCCAGCACTGGCACAGCGCGTCGTTATTTGGCAATTCTGGGACTGCAGCCACTGCCTGATGTGGTTATCAATGCAGGAGGGTTCTCCAGCCATTAAGGGCCCTACTTAGAGAGCAACAACATGTACAGACACAAATCGATGCTGTACAGTTTGAAGGAACTGACTGAAGGCTATGGATTTTACTCACTGTTATTTGCAAAGTGAAACAAAGCAGACAAAAAAGCTCTCAAAGCAGCCCAAAAAGATGCCTGCAGGAACGTGGGCAGCTCACGAAGGCTGCCTGCAGCTTTGCAGGGAGAACACATATGGGCAGGGGGTGATGGCCTTTTATTCCACTGGATAAAGATCTTAGTGAAAATCTGAAAAGCTCGGTGTGAGACCTCATCCACAGCTAATCCACACGGACTATGCCATGCTGTAGGCACGCCAGGAAGGAACCAAGGCCAGGCACTGCACTGAGTCATGCCACAAACCTGCAATTTCAGCTGTACTAAGAGAAAGAAATTGGTAAAGATACAGCTTTAGAAGCACCACGCTGGACCAGCTGCATCCTGCTCCTACCTAAAGGCAGCTCAGGTCACCCAGAAATCCCATTCCCTATAGCCAGGACAACATTCCACTCTCCACAGGCCACTGCAGGCTTTTAACCCTTTCCCAATAGGATCAATGCTTGATAAGCACTAAAAGTCACCAATAGGTTACAGGCAGGTTCACATTAAAATGCTCTTTCATATTCAAGGTCTCTCCCCTCAGCAAGAGCTGGCTGTCAGACAAAACACCAGTTTGTTCATGCTGCTTGGTATTCAGGGACTGGTCACCTGTAACAGAGAGGGCAAAGGTGATTTGTAGAGCCACCAACGTGCAAGAACAGGGAAAGACCTTCCTACATTTTTCCAGGGAAAAACCCTCAACCTGTCAGTTTGCCCATACCTTCAAACTCGCACAGCCAGGAGTAAGTTTTGGCATACACTTAGCAGGGTGTATAAATTTCCTTTACATTAGAGCTTTACATTGCATCCTTTACATTGATTGAGTTAATGCTGATTTTTAAACTCCAAGAAATGATGGAAAGCACAGCCAGGGATGTGTGGTGTGAGGCAATTTCCTGGGATGTGAGGCCAAGGCCGAGCCAAGCAGCTGGGTGCTATTCCTGGATCCCCAGCAAGTGCACTCGACCTTGGGTGAGAGACTGGGCTCTCTGCTGCTTGACGTGATCCCCCAGTAAAAGGGGTAAAATAATACTGCAGTTACCCCATAAAGAGGATGCACTGGGTGATGCCACATCGTAGAAAGCCTCCAAAGCCTTGCCTAAGTGTAGAAACATGTTAGAGAATATCAGGAGTTGCTCCTCACGCAGGCATACCCCACACCAGAGCCCTGATTCACACCTTGAAACAACAGCGCTCTATAAATTCTTAATTATTTTTTTCTATAGCAAAGGGCTTTTGTTTTTCCAGAAGATTTAACAAGAAAAAACAAAGTAAACAAAATTTCTTTAATTCAAATGCTTCTACACAGCATTTCCACAAGACTGCTTAAAAAGCGCACTAGAAATTGTAATTAAAAGCTGATCTGCTTCATGAGATGACTCAGGCATCTGCAGCTTCAACCCTGGCCTCAGCCAGCTCTGCCAGTGCAGCACTGACTGTTTCCAATCAGCACACAGTGAGCTGCCAGCATTTATGAGAGAACAGGGGAAGGCTGCCTTAAATGCGAAGGATAAAAGATAAAATTAGGTTACTATCACCTAATTTCTGACCAGCATCAGAGGGGAAAGGAGCAGCCCATGAGAGCAAAAGATCAACCCCCTCTCTAATACCCATAAAAATAACACAAAGCTCATGGACAGACGTGTTTTTCTGTACAAATACCATCATAAATGCAACGTGCCCCGTTGTCTTTGGAGCAGAAAACTGACTTGTCAGATCGTCTGGCATTTCTCATCCCTCCCACAGCTGTAGCTCAGCAGGACACACTGGCTGCAGAAATATCACCCCGGGATTTAGTTTCTAATATTTCCAAGGACATCACATTTCCCAGAGGGAGCTACAAGATGTGCTTGGCTCTTCTTTTGTTGTTGTTGTCTCAGAAATCACAGAATCGTTTAGGTTAGAAAAGACCCTTAAGATCAACGAGTCCAACTGTAAACCTTACACTGCCAAGTCCAGCACTAAACCACATCCCCAAGCGCCACATCTACTCATCTTTTAAATCCCTCCAGGGGTGGTGACTCAACTGCTACCTTAGGCAGCCTGTTCCAGTGCCTGACAACTCTTTCCGTGAAGAAATTTTTCCTATCAGCCAATCTACACTTCCCCTCATGCAACTTGAAGCCATTTCCTCTCGTCCCACGATGCAGGTGAAGGGGCTGAAGGGAGGCAGAGATGTCCTAGGGCTCCTCACAGTCACAGCTTCGGCGAGAGGTGAACCTGGGGGACTCCTGGGTGGGCAAAAGCAGCTGGGAGACTCCCAGAGGATAATGAAATGCCAAGGCTGCTTTTGCTCAGACGGGAGCAGCAGTGTGAGAAGCAGAGCATGTTTACAGCAAAGGCACCAGGAGACCATGAACTCAAACCTCTGGATGTGGTTGGAAACTTGAGGGAGAAAACCTTTGTTCAGGGTATGATAGAGAAGATCCCTGCTCCCCTGGTCTGCCATTCAGTCAGTCATACAAAAATGGAAGATTAGACAACAGGACAACAAATGTGACAGACCATTTTTGCCCCCTCCCACTGCTCAGCTTGTCTCCATTCAGGTCATACCCCTCTAGAGGCATGACACCAGGAGCAAGTGATGTGCCCGAGAAGTCACTGGCAGCAGCACCAGGACTGCACAGGAGGTAACTGCAGAAGCCACAATTCATCCTTGCTGCCCACAAGCCATGAGCCTCCAGTGCTTCAAACAAAGGAGGAAGATGAGTAATTTCAGACAAAAGGATGAGCCATCATTAAAACTTCTGACACAAATATCTGAACTGGATTAGGTACCTGTGCTCCAAGTCTCTTTCTTTTCTCTATTCTTCTTTTTTAAGCTTTTAACATTTTGTTTCCTTCCTCCAGATTTCCAAAATCCTACCCATCTCTGAAAGAGCTGAGCTGAAGTATTCCCTGAAGGCTGCTGCTTCCAGTACCTTCCAGATCAAGAAGAATCAGAGATTTCAATAA
Organism: Vireo altiloquus; assembly: GCA_013396875.1. NCBI lineage: Eukaryota > Metazoa > Chordata > Aves > Passeriformes > Vireonidae > Vireo > Vireo altiloquus. Next base: position 166,256 of record VZRF01015755.1, read on the forward strand.
ATCTTGTTCCTATTCACGCACAAGCCCCCCTGTAAATTTCTGTTGCAGTATCTTTCCTTGTCTTCTCAGGCTCTCAAAGCATTTATGTGCTGGACCAGGAAAAAAATGCAACTCAGCAAATAGAACCTACCCTTAAGACAAATGTAAATATAGAGGGGATAAACTGCCTTGGTGTAGATGCAAGGAGATCAGTCATCACTAAGAAGACCTGAATGATGGCCTAGCCAGGCCGTCCCCTGACAGCAAGCTGGGTTTTGTGGTCGTGGAGGATAGGTGTTAAGAGTGAGAGACTTCAGCAGCACTTGCAGCCTGGGCAAAGCTCCTTACACCTGCTCAGGACATGCCATCTGTAGCAGCCTATTAATGTGCCCTGAAACGATGGTCCCTTCCCTCCTGAAAGGGCTCATGCTGATGATAAGTTGTTCTCTGTCTTAAATGCTGGTAGGGGAAGAGTCTTTTAAAAGTGCTCATAAAACCTGCCCAGTAATATCAGTAATGCACAATGTTTTGATTTAGCACGGAAGTGTCCCAGTTCTGTGAAAATATACGGCAGAAAGAAGAAGTGAAAAACACCCCAAGTGACAACAGAAAATCAGATCTCAGTCTCCCCTGAAATTCCTGGACAGCTTGAAATCCCTTTGAGGAAATTTCAAATAATTTCCTCTTCTGAAAGCTTGGTGAACAGGTAAAAAAGATACCTGTCCTACCAAAAAAAGCATCCTGTTTTCCTGAATGATTTTATGCAAATTAGACTACCCAGCTCTTGCTCTTCTGCTCCAAACCCAGAGCCACTTGAAATACAAACACTTAGAGAAAATCTTCCAACATACAGTAAACCTGGTCCTGGATGACAAGAGGTTGCCAGTTTGGTAAATTGCTATTAAACAACTGAGTGGATAAAGCAGATTTCCAGGAGATGGGTGGTACATGGTTCCCTGGCTCATGTGCCACCTGGAAATGCTCTGCTGTACTGGGGCAAGTCCCAGGAGTGACGGGGTGGGAAGGATGCCAACATCTCACACTCTGCAAACTGTGGCTGTGGTTCCAAGCAAGGAAAACAGAAGTGAAACAAAGCCTAGTGGAACAGGTGGCAGGAAGAGCAGTCATTTCTCTTCTCCTCCCCCAAACCCATTATTTACAGCAAAGTATAAACCCAAGTGTCCCTAAAAATACAAGTTCAGGCTTTCTGCAGCATCGTCTGACAGCAGCTTATCTCCAGCATTCCAAGTCCTACGAGCCCCTACTGCCTCCTCACTGCCTTCCTCCTCTCACCCCTTTATTTTCAGTCTTTCTATTTTCCTCCCTTTTTCACATCCTGTTTTTCCCTGTTTCATTTCCACCACAGTCCTGGTAAGGATGGCAAGGCATTCACCTGACACAAGGAATCCCCAGATTCAGATGGTACTTGGCATTCATCTGAAAAGGAGGTTGGAAGACCTGGTAAAAAGCCACTGACCCCACAGTTTCATCTTGAGAAGGGTGCAGGGACAGGACTAATGGAGGGTTTCTCCTTCCCCCACCAATTCTTCTCTGACTGTGGCACCTGGACACAACATAAATTAGAGATAAAAGCACCTAAAAGCATGGAAAATGAAACAGGCTAATTCAGAAAAGCAGAAGTGCATCTAATTTGGTTACTGGGAAATGAATAAATGGCAATTCCAAGGCTGCAAAATTGTTCCATCCTGTGAAAGAATATATATATATATAATACTTTTAAGAATGGGCAAAAAAGGTGGGCTGAGAACATTCTTCATTTATATGACTACTTTTCTAAGATCTGGTTGTGCTGCCACACCAGTATTTAGCAATTCCTCTCCTCGTCGCATAGGCAAATGTAAAGATTCACATTTCTCAGGTAACTCACTTTTTTACTGCAGTCCTAAGGTTGCGTCTCTGCAAATTTATGTTTTGCTTCTTTAAAAAAAAAAAAGGTAATTGAGCATTGCTGCCGTGTAATTATTCACAAATGGGTATCTGCCACGCAAGGCCTCGATTTTCGCATATTTTCTACACCACTAAACCTGACACAAACATTTCAGGCTAAAAATGATTTCCAGCAAGAATTCCCATCATTCTATGATTCTTGTAACATATGGAGGACGATATCATGTCACCCTTCAACCCACTGACTTTTTTCTCGACCTTGTCACAGGACAGAGCTCCCACTGTCAAGTCTCGGGTACACTTGAATGGGAAGCTCTTGCAGTGCTCCCAAAATGCACTCCAGGATCCTGCACGGCTCCCGCGTGGAAAGACCCAGCATGGAGGGTCTCCTGCTCAGAGGGTGTCCTTGTCAGGCAGGAATGAGGGCAGCGAGCCTTGCAGGGGCTATTCCACTCTATTTACTCCTACTGATGTCTGTGCTGGGGCTCTCCTGGAGAAGCACCTTTGCTTTCAGAGAGGATCAACCACCTCCCACCCGTCCCAAAACCAGTAAGACTCACCCCAGCAGTCAGGCACACGATTTTCTAGGCACAGCCTGGTTTTCTGGGTACAGCTCACATCTGGGAATAGCTGTTGCTTACACAAAACCCCCTCACTCAGTGCTCACTTGCAAGCCCATTTTCCCCTCACACGCGGTGCCACCACGGCACAAGTGCACAACGCCCTGTGCCATCCCACGCCTGCCAAACCACACTTCAACATGCTGACCACGCACATTCCTTACCTTCCAGAGCAAAACCCTCCATGCTCAGCTTGGACTAAAAAGACACCATCTCTCCTCCATTTTACCCCAGCTTCCTCAGGAACAAGCTGGGATTCGACTCACGTGGGTGCATGCATGCATGCGTGCACCTGTGAGCTTTAGCACTATTAGCTAACTTCAAAGACATCAAAGATAATTATTTTCTACCAACTTCACGGCAACAGGTAGCTGGGTGGCAAAGGATGCTGGACACAGCCTTTCACGAGGTTTATCTCCAACAGCTTTTAATCCTGCTGGCCCCTTTCTCCAGTCAATTATAGCAGCCTCAGTGTTGCCAAAAAAGTAATGGGAGTGAGAGACTATAGGTATAAGCAGGCATAATAGAATCCTAATTTAATTAGGGAAGTACTCAATCAACCAAGAGACATAAATACAAAGGAAACCAGGTTTATTAGTTCTGGTGCTGGCAGAAATGCCCATTACATTCCTGATTACTGGGGGAGGGATAAAACAGATCAGTAATCTTAACAGCACAGTCCTGGTTTGCTCTTTCAGAAAAAGTTAATTACAAAACCAAGCAAAACTTGAGAGCTTCTAGAACCAAGGCACTCATGATGGGCAAGTAACTGAGCTCATTATGGAGGGAGGCAGGTTCTGGCTTAACTCTGCTTAAAGAACATAAACTATAGCTGGACCAGCCTTATGGGAAGAAGTGTTCCCCCACAAAAGAGGAAAGTCAGGATCACTGGGTGTCACAATGCACTCCAAGAAGCTTTGAGAAGGAAAAGGTGAAGGCATCAACTCCCCAGGGCAGCACTGAGCCCACTTGAGCTAGACAGCTCCATCCTTTCTACCCCATTGTCATTTGGGGCTGGCAGGTTCAGAGCCAGTGGGTGTATGTAACGTTTGTGCTTTAATGCTTGAGAGTTTAATAGTGCAAAGTGACTAATGAGAGGCTGGGGAACTATTTGGAGATTAACTAACTGATTTCACGTTATGAAAGAGCAGGTTGTAATTTTAGGATTAGAAATCTGTATTTTGGATGTCAATATCTTGCATGAGAAAGGGGCCAGAAGAAGTGGCACGATGACGTTCTAATCCATCTGCAAGGAACCAAGAGGGCAAGCAGGAAATGAGCCATCCATGCCAAGAAACACCAAAGAAATAAAATAAATCCACTGCCAACACCATGTTCTGTACTCTCCTACAACAACAGCTGGGCTAACATGGATCTCTGTGCAGACTCCCACTGCTTCCCTGGGATTATCCAGCTAAAGCCACAAGATTTAAGCACCCACCCAGCAATAAGTGGAGTTTACCCCACCATCAGAAGGATCCAAGAGGAGTCCTCCACCACAGAACCATCTTCACCTCTCCCTACAGCTTCCAGTTACTGCTGGCAGCACTGACAGGTACCAAAATAAATAATAATTAAATGCCAGACAGAGAAAAATATATGAGAATATATATGGGAAGCCATGTGATGAGACGGTCTGAGCATCCCATCCTGGCACTAATTTAGCAAGACCGAGACCACACAACCACACTGCTCTTCTCCCATCCCTGCCTCAGTTTAAATGAAGTATTTAACCAGCCCCAGAGGACTGTGAGCTTTTTGACATCACAAGAAGTCCCCGCTTCACTCTGCCCTTTGGGTTTATCCCTCATGGGTACATCTCCACCAGCTCAGCCTTTTGTAAGCCTCCAATAAAAAAAGCAAAGCTGTAGGGGAGCAGTGGCTCACTTTTAACACTTATTATATATATGTATTTTTTTTCATCCATGTACATTGATATCCACTCACATATATGTACCTATACAGAATATAGGCAGAGTGCTGAATCAGCACATCCTGGTTTCCTATTGTTGCTGTTGGCTCATCGGGATAACCCCCAGAGGAGTCAGGGGTGAGGTTGGATAAAGCCATGACTATTGAAGAAGAAAAACAGTCCTCTTCCTGCCTGCTGTATCCAGGGCATTGTCTGAGGATATATTAAACACAGTATTTGTCTTACCAGGCACTTGGGGCTTTATGTTTTGAGATTTTTTTAACTTTCAGTTATAGGGAATTTTGCAGGCTCATAAAAAGAAAAGAAATCTCACTCTAAGGTGAACATAATTTACCAATGTATTTTTAATTCTATTTGGTTTGTTTTTCCTCTTTCCTTCCTTTTTTCATCCAGCTTTTCCTCTTTCTCCTCACCTCTTCCAGTTTACATTACTTAAAATTTACAAAGTTTGAAACACATAAAGCCAGACTGAAAATACACAGTCAGTCTTCAATGTTGCAGAGGTTAAAAATAGGCTTTAAACCAGCTAATGTCAGCATCAGCATGAAAGAAAGGACACCCTGACAGCTCTAATTATTACATTCTCTTGTTTTGCACTTCTGAAGAGCAGCAATTAAATCTCTGCTTGGGCTTATAAGGAAAAAGTAAAGTGCTCTGCACCTGCAAAACAGATTCTGTTCCACGGGAGGATTTCAGCTCCCCAAAGCACATTATCCAGGGCAGCCTGCAGAACAAAACCCATCCTCCCCTTTCCAGCCACCGAGGATTTTGCTGCTGGTTCACGGGGAAGAATACTAATAATGGCAACCCCTCCTCTGCTGCCTTTGCTGGATAGATTTATTTAAGAAAAAGCTCACCATTTCTGGACAAAACCGCTGCAGACTCTGTATGTGCAATGCCTGAAACTGCCATATGGTGATAAGAGTAGTTTTATTCATAATCATTTTTATTGCAGTAGCCTCCGGGGACTTGAACTAGGTCACTTTCCCATCAAGGCTCACTACAAGCCGTTAAATAAGTGGTGCACACAAGGCCCTTTAAGCATCTTGTATAAACGAGTCATTCTGTTCATTAAAAAAGGAAAAGAGAAACAAGCGCCGCAGTTCATGAAAACTATTTTCTGCCACTCATAAATATAAATTCTTCGATGCTCAGTGTTTGCAGCTGTTCCCTCAGCAGCATGGAGGGTCTCTTGCTTATTCCACCTACCTGTCTTTGGGACATTCACCAGTCCCAGGGACCTCTACTCTTGTTAAATCTGGCTGGGATGAGCTGGGAGGTTGGAAATCTCCCTAACCTGGAGATGGAGGAGACCCACTGATAACCATGCCAGTGGCAGCAGCTTCATTTTTTTAGGAAATTCAACTAAAAAGCATATCATTGCTTTCATGCTCAATTCCAGTCTGGCACCAAGTAAAGATAGTTTCAAAAACCCCCAAAACCCCATAACAAAAGAGAAGAAACCCCCCCAAACCCCCCAAGAAACTGTGAAAACAAAGTCAAGACTCTTCACGGAAAACAAACGTTTAATTTGCAGAAAAGTGTATTTTTTTTCCTAATGCAAACCAGTTTTGAGTAAGAGTGTTTGGGCATCCCTTCTCCGTGACGAAGGGAGGACTTGGTATGCACCAAAGGAAGGGCAGGCACCAGCTGTGACGCCAGGAGAAGAAAGGCACAGTGTTTCCATAAAGCCAGTGGAAAAAAAAATATAGCTGGGAACATTTTTCTGGCAGAAAACGTTCACTTATGGAAGCAAAGCACTGATAGCCAAGGAGAAAGCTGAGCTCGCTGAGCCAGCTCTCCCGCTCCCAGGGACACCTGCAAGCTGTCTTCTGTGGGAGCAGCCGGATGGGGACATAAATAAGGCTGCCTGAGCTCTGTCCCCAAACCCAAGAGATCCCTAATGTCTTCCAATCGATCTCAGTGGGTTTGACATCAGCCACTGACCCAAGGAACTTGGATCTCCTTATGGCAGCAGACAAATCCATCCATTCTGCATGGAGATGGACCAACCTTTCCCACCCTACCTGAATCACTGCCCCAGGAAGCCGATTTAGATCCTGCCTAACACAAGCAACAGTCTGCTGAAAATATTTTCATAATCTTTTCCCAGTCTGAGGAAAGGACTGAGCACGCCCCAAGGCTCAGGCAGCTCCTCCAGCCTGGCTAAAAACTGCTGTTCTAATAAAAGACATTACCTCTCACTACAGACCTGGGGTTCTGTCCCTGCTTCAGTGAAGCTACAGCCAACACTACTTCTAAATGCTTTGCTGATTGGGTACACAAAAAGATTTAAATAAAAAAGCTACTTCTAACTCCATACAGTTTAAATTTACTCCTTATTTTACAAGTCTTGAAAACTTTTGATGCAGTTTACCAGTATGGGAGAAAAATGAGTTATCCCTACAAAGCTCACTGTGCAGAACAAAAATTCTGTAGCCCTCCTAGACTCAGCCCTCAATTGCTGACCTTATAATGGAGGAAAACACTGTGATAATGCCCTTGCAAGGTACTTCATCACAGTAATAATGTCACCCAAGATAACTCAAGGGTGTGCTTCTGGTGTTTGTCTTTACCCTACAAGTCACGAGTTTATCTGCTGGTCACAAGGGCCAAGAATAAAGGAGCATATTTGAGGGTGCACGTCATGCAGAGCCCCGCTCGCAGGAGGCCTCGCATTCCTCCTGTCACACAAACTGCTCTGCAGTTGCTGCTGGGCTGTGGCACATGGTGGGACAGGGGCAAACACCCACAGCCAGTGTGTACTCCAGGAGCTCCCACTGCCCAGCGGGACCTGGGGCCACTTCGGAGCATCACTGGCCCTTGGAAGGCTGAAGAGGATCAGTTACAAACTCATGAAGCAACTCTAGAGTTTAACTCATGAAACCAGGGAAGTACAGATGAAAAAAAGCCCAATCCTGTGAATGTTAGAGCCAGCAGCTCTGCCTCTCCTTGCGCCAGGAGTCTGGAGTTTTCCACTGCTTTTCTCATCCAGGGGGCTGTGTGCCTGACACTGTGCCATGAGCACCAACAGCCCCAGTGCAAACAGGTCTGCCATGATGTGTCCCACAAAGTACCTTAGTCTTTCTTAGCACTAGTATTAAAAATCTAGTACTTAAATTTTTCTGGGTGCAAAACACCTGCTTTATTTTTAAAGCCTAATGTCTATACTGACAGATTTCCTCCAACAGTCACGCAATAGATTTCATACCTTATGGAGGTGCTACAAAAAGTCTTACTGACTCTAAGCAACACATCTTATCAATTCCAGGTAGATTGCTCTTCTGTCGACACAGAGATGGAAGTTAAAGTAAGTCCTGAAAGATGTTCTTTTTTTGGCAGGTCTTATGAGCCAGCTCAGCACATTCCCATCTCCTGCTTCGTCTAAAAATAATAAACCTTCTGAAGCGAGCAGTGGGGATGATGTGTGCTGAGCTCAGGCATGTGGTGTGCCTAGCCAGCCCTGCTGCTCCCACCTCCAGCCCTGCCTGGGAAACACCAGTGCCTTGAACCAGGAATGGTGTCCAGCCAGTGCTGCCAGAAAAAGGTGACGGTGCTCAGTGTGGCATTCCCTTGGCTGCCCAGTGATTAGCCATTGTCCACAGGCTAACAGAACAGGCACCACATCCCAGTACTGATGGTGCAGAAATCAGACATTCATCTGGCCTGCTGGTGGGTGTGCCACCTGGTCACCCACCTCACACGTGGGGACAGTCAGAAAGCAGCAGAGCTAAACCAGGACTTGCTCAGCTCAGCTGGTTCCTCCCACCTGCTGACTCCACAGACAAAAACAGCATCCTTTTTTAAACATGCAAGGGTATGAGTTGGAAGTGACCTCCATCTGGCCCCAGCCCTGCCCAAGGCAGGGCCACCACAGATCAGAGCCACACAGGTGCTGGAGCTGACCCACAGGAGGGAGCAGGGCTGCAGCACAGAGATGCTGGTGGACGCTCCATCAGCCACCGTGGTGACCCTCCACCACTTCCCCCAGGTCGACAGCATGCCCCAGTAACTAGCTATAAATTCAGACTTCCAACAAAGCCAAGAACTATCAAATTTTAATGCTCTATTAATGGCACAGCTCTATCTGAATTCCAGGAGGCATTCTCCAGCTAGTAAACCTAATCTTCTACCCACGACTTTTCAATTTGCTGCTGTGATATAGGTGCATTCTGCTCCTCTGAACAGCAAGAATGAGATTGCTCTCTCCTTCTGTGTGATATAAGAGCATCCATCCCACTCACAGTCCCTTCTGCCCATCTATTTCTTGCAAATACACCACTGAACACACTCTGGGATTCTCCTACAACAGGGTATGAGAACACAGTGGTTCATGGAAGCAATTTTTTCATTACAGACGTTTGCTCCCTGACTCCCAAGCCTCTTAGTGTAGATGCACAGCGCTCACAAGAGAAAATGGTCTCAATCTTACAGGAGATTCTTATTTGAACTTTAATCCCAGGACTGATGCCATTTATTCACAAGGTATGAAGAAGAAAATAGATATTAAGAGATTAAGACCAAGAAAAGACTACAGAGAGAGCTTTGCTCCTTGCACAGGCCATGGGCACCAGCAATATCATTCAAGGTCCACCACCAGGCCCTTCTGTGATGGTCACTTGTCTATCAGAGAAGTCCCTCACTCATCTCTTCACATCACAGTTGCCTTTTTATTCTCAGAGACCCCATCTCCGGCTGTTCTCAAAGCAAGCAGGGAAAGCAGAGCTGACTGGGTAAAATGCTGTTTATTTAGGTGGCACAATTGAACCCTCACGCTACGCTGAGCTCAGCTGATCTGACACATCAGAGCCTCTGACTGCCTTGCAAGCGCTGACAGCACTCACAGAAGCACCAGGACATACAACACCACTAACAACCCCACAGTCACAGATGAGAGCAGAAAAGAAACCATAAGAAGTGATGCTTACCAAAGAGGAGGATGTTTCTGGCACAACAGGGCACTAAAATGCTGAGATGGTCCTCCCTGAGATGACCATCAGTCCTCCATGGACCAAAAGGGACCACTTTGCCAGTAAAAGCAGAAGAGCCAGGAACAGCCAAGGCTTTTTGGGTGACACATTATCTGGCTATGGTTGACCTAACCATGGTTTGGGGTCACAGCATGGTACCCCACTGGGCTTTGCTGCTCACAAGGAAAAACGGACCATAAGGCCTGCTGCTCCTACAGTAAGCTCATCCCACTGCCTATACTCTTTCCAGAAAATAACATACCTTTGGACATTTGGGAGATGAAGGAGCAGCAGAATTCAGTCATTCCTCCCAACAGAGGAAATATGTTTTAAAGAAACAGCCAAAAAAGGAAAAGGAGATGAGGGGAGGGATGCAAAGCAATTGTCTCATGGAGTTTAGTCTTTCATTAAAAGGGTTGAGCAGAACGTTTCAAACACCACATGGGTATAATTTAGAGAGCAGTTTGTAAGATGAGTTTTCATCTTCAGTGTGGGCTTTCATGTATTGACAACAAATAGAATTTTTATATTATTTCTATGAACACCAGCCTTTGTAAAAATCCCAGCTTTTTCATGGTGGCTCAGCTGAAGTTCATATCAAACCGTCTGTATAAAAGTAATTCTGTGAAGATCACAGCTAAGTCCCGGGTATTTGGCCAAAAAATCCAGCATCTTTTAAAGCCACTCTGAAAAAGGACTCTCATTTTCTTATAGTAAGAAGACTGTGATGCAGACAGGTACAGACAGAGCAGGATCTGGCCTGGAGACACACACATGCTACAAACTGTGGAGGGCACAGGGAGATCTCTGACCCCACTTGTTCCACATCTTTTAAAATCAGCAGAAGTTTTTCTATCCATACCAGTCTATTTTAAAGGGTGCTTCCTGGATCACCTCTACCTAAATTCACCTCTCACCAGCTCAGCCTCTCCTGTGCGCTCCCTGTGGGGCCATAGTGAGGCTGAGTAGTGTTGTCCCTAAGACAGTAATTAATAGATGTTGTGATAAGTGCAACATCAGTATCAGATCACGGTCTTTTATCACAGAAACCAATTCTATTTCCTTTACAGGATGGTTCACTGAAGAGCACAAGGTTGGTCCTGTAACCAAGTGTATTCCCAAACAACAAACTGCCATGCTTCCCAGGTTTTAAATTCTGTTCCCATGGTGGGGCACGTCATAAATTCATGGGAACAAGAGCAGCCTCTGTGCTCCCCAGGAACAAGTACCCCTGCTCACCAGCCCTGACCCTTTCATCTGTATAGCCAAAAATGGATTCAGGATTGAGTCTTCTCCACGAGGGATGTCATCTCCCCCAGGTGCTACAGGAATGGAGAGTCAGTGCTGGCACTCAGAGCTGTCACAGCCCCATTAAGGCTGTGAAGCTCCTCCTCAGTCACAGGCACATCTCCCTGCAGAGATCCATGCCTGTAGAGTCCTCCTGCAGCAGAGGACCTGGGTGCCCCACGACCCCTCTCTTAACCCACGTACTACACCAAGGACCCTCCCAGAGCTTCACAAGGCTTACAGGCCCATTCAGCACTCCCTGGGGAGTCACAAGGACTGGCTAGAAAACGTGGTTTTGGCATCAGTAACCCAAGAACTGTAATAAAGTGAGTAATGTCCCCATTGAGCTGATGGTACCGATGAGCCAAAGGAGGCACAAAAAGGTCAACAGCCCTGATCATACCAAAACCACGTTGCACAGCAGAAACATTCATCTCTTCAATCCTAGTCCTGTGCTTTGACCACATACATCTGATTCTTTTCAAGCTGTAGCCCACTGCACGTTATCTGACTAATCCTGCAGCAAGGAAACCCCAAAAGTTCCCTCTTCCACAAACAAAGTTTCTCATCACCACAGCTCAGTGACTTATACAGAAAAAAAAAGTCACAAGGAGTCACTGTTGAAAGCCCTTTCAGGGAGATGCCAAATTAATTACCAAAGCACCACAGAGTTCAAAGTCATTCCAAATGTATCAACGTGGCGAGAGATGAGTCATCTCAGGAAATGCCAGGAGCTCCTCTGTCACCAGCCACAAGGCAAGGCCAATTTTTGCTCCTGACAGGAAGAAAAATACTGGATTATCTGAAATGGATCACACCAGTCACTGGACAGGAGGCAGCAGAACATTAGGATGGCCTGCAAAATCTGTTTGTGTCACTGAAAAAGGAGTGGAGATGTTTTCCATTGTGCTGCTGTGCAGGAGAAGCATCCTACTTCCTTCCTCATCACTGCTTCAGAGAGCGCACAAAGAATGCTCCTCCAAGAGTAAATGATTTAGGCAGTCATCTCAGCGAGTTATTTCCGCTCATTTCCGAGGAACAATACGGCTCCGACTGGGATTTAAACCAGCAGCAATGAAATGGTGCCCAGTCAACTCCAGCTCCAGAAAACAAGCAGAAGACAGACAGAGAACACCACGAAACCACCGTTAAAGAGAGGAGGATGCAGCACATGCTTAACGTGGCTTAACACCAACATGCAACCACAGGGGCTGCAGCTCTCCACAAAAAACTGCTCCATCTTCACATCCTGTGAAGGAATAGACTTTCCTCCTAGAAGACAGCTGGGTTTTCTACTTTTACTTGAATTGTTCTAATCTTGTTGTGACAGCATAGAGCAACCAGAGGATGCTGCGAGTTAAACACCCTCATTTGTCTGTAAGTTTTCCGAGGGAACAGGGCTGCCAAATCAGACCACCGCAAAGTGAGGATGTGACAGCTGTAACTAGGGCAATTTCAGTCGGGGAAAGATATAAATAAATGAAGAAATTGGAAAAAAAAGAAATATCAGATAAACTATACATTACGGGAGGGAAAGGGAAAAAAGAAATGCAGCTACTAAAGACAAAAGTTGGCTATTTGTATATTTAATGCTCTTTTCAAACCATTATTGTGCTCCTTGCCTGCCTGACGGACAACAGTTTAAGAACAGACTGGGAGAGGGGAGAGGAAGTTGAGGGTCAAAGCACAGCACCTGCTTGCCTAATTGCAGTCTTTCTAAAAGAACCCCACCTAGGACTTGGCCAGAGCCCCCAGCAGCACTGATGGAGGCATGCACGTACCTCCCAATGTTTATGGAGGTGGTTTCAAGTCTCAAGCACGTGAACCCTGCGTGGAAAAAGTCTGTGCTGCGACGTGACAGCAAAAGCAGGCAACAACCTGACATCCTGACCCTGATTCGCTCTAAATTCAAGGGGAATCAAAGAGGTTCTGTAATGAGACTAGTGGAAAATCAGATCTACCTGAGCATTCTCCAAAACAGAGGCCAAGCTCCTCTGCTGCCACCCAACTCCCATGGAATTATAAAACATTAAGCCATGAAAAAAGAAATAAAATTTAAAAATCTCAGAACTGTCAGTAAATTTAGATGTGCAGCCATTTAGTAAGACTGCAATACTTCTTAAGAAATATTTTCTCAAGAAACAGTCTGAGAATCAAAAATAGTTCAGAGTCCATCTAGCTCCAGCCCTTCATCTTCTTGTCTTCCTCCACCAAAAAAATTGAATCACCTTTAAAGTCAAAGAGCCCTTAGTGGCTGTGGATGGCCTGGAAGCAGAACCAAAGCCTGGTGGCCATCCAGCTAGTGCTGAGGAGTGTATTTTTAAAACGCGCACTTTGCAAGGTTTTGGCAACATTTCCTTTTTCGTCTTGATCTCATCACAACTGTTCTTCCATTTCTGCTCAAAACTGGCACGTAACAACAGTTTCTATCATGAACCACATGGTCCTGCTGGGTCCTTGATATCTGGAGTCAAGATCTCCTGTAACTAGTCACCAAGTCCATGACAAAGTGCAGCAAAACCTCTTTCCAGGGACAGCCTGGGCAGCAGAGCTGCCTCCAGCTGTAGATCCTGAGACAAAGACTCCACGTTTGCCTTCCAGCAGTGCCCACATCAGCCTAATGATGATGTATATTGAAGACAATTCCTGACTGACCCCTTCACCTGCTCCCCATTCCAATTCCACTGTGGGGCAGCCGGTGTCCATCAGACTGAACAGGAACAGCAGCTGGATGTGACCTTGAGCTGTCCCTGAGCGCTGGAGCTGCACTCACAGGCAGGTTCCTCGTCACAGCTCAACCCCCGACCCGCCCACGCTTCCCGTGACCCAGTTCCACGCTGGGAAACTGGATTATGGCTCTCATTGATCCACTCGGTTTTCCACTTCGATTTTGCTGGTGAAGCAGTGAAAGAGGTCATCCCTCTCTGCCATGTCTGCTGAGGCAGCTTCCTACCTTCCAAAGAGCAGAGCTTATCTCCTTGGAGCTCCTTGCTAGCAACCAAGAGCCAGACAGCAAAAATATCTTGGAACTGTTAAAAACAGAAAGTGTGACAAACAAGACGTGTTCCTGGATACACAGAGCACCTTCCCAATCTGTACTCGCAAGGCTTAAAAAAGGGCTGCCAGCATATACTACAGACTGTATTTTATATTATCTTTACAGTGTAGTCCACAGCATCCATCACCAAGATGATGGTGATGTGCTGAAGGACAGACTTTTATTGTCAGCAGGAGATACCCATCGCAGCTGAACATTGTGTAATTACTGTTTCTTAAGAGAAAATGGAAGATTTATTGTTCACATAATAGTCAATGAAGGTCTTTTCTGGAGTAGAATAGTGGCTTACTTACAGGCCTTCATCTATGTCTCACATTGTATTATACAAGATTAAATAGTTTAATTTTTTCAAGCTGGGATTTTAGGTAATGTGTGGATTGTCCAGCAGTAATTATAAGGACAGAGGCTACTTGTACTATCTGCTGTGCCCTCCCCAGTCAGCTGGTACAGGGCTACCAGTGGGGACTCTCTTCCTACCCAGACAGTTTCTGGCTGAATTTCTTTAAGTTATGAAACCACAGGTAGAGAAGATTTATATTCTGTCATTGGATAAAGGTCTTCAGCTGAGATCAAAGCAGACTGGAATAATTGCAGAGAAAAGGTTGCAAAACAAATCCTAATTTATCAGTAGGGATTTTTCACGTCCTTAAAGTATGTGCTATCTAGAGCAGGCAACAGAGACAGGAAAGCAGGAGAAAATCATCCATCATTAGAGAAGCTGCCCTCATTCCCTGTTTTGCCATTAACCACACAGATATCCTAAACGCAAGACAAAATCTCAGTGCTGTGTATTATGTGTTTCCCTTAAAAAATGCCTTTTAAATGAACACTGCATGCACAAAGTCAGGGATCCCATCACTGCAATGTTTGCGCCTTCTCTTCATCCTCTTTATCCCAGCTTCTTGTTAAAGCCAAGACCAGATTGTTTAATCCCAGCAGAAATTTCAGGACAAATCACAGTTCCAGAGACAGAAAATGGCAGACAAAGACCACAAGATGAAATTACTCCAAACTGAAGACAAAGACTAATGGGAATAAAGAGCATGATTTATATGTGAGAATAATTAATCACCAGCAGAGATTGATAGACGAGCAGTGGAACTGCTGACGCTTGACAGATTCACACCAAAATTAAAAGTTTGATCTGAATAAACTTTCCAAGATGCAGCTGAGCCACACTGCAGGAATTAACAGGTGGAGTCCATCATCTGCCAGATGGCAAGGTAGGTCCAACCACCCGAAATCCAGGATTTCTCACAGGGGTGGAGGCTGGAAGCAGAGGACTGACCCAGACTGGCACCAACCCACACGATGCCACCCTGCTGCCCAGCCCAGCACTAAGGGGGGGATGCACTGCAGACTGGCACCACCTCACCACTTCAACCCTTCTCACAAGATTTAAGACTAATTTAGGTGTTGCACAAACTTCTGGGACCAGGCTGAATTCCCACTTGTGAACGTACTATGGGAGTTTGGTCATCATTTAAGCAGTTCTTGAGTGCAGGAGAATAAAAGAATAATAAAACGGGAAAGTCCAGCCATCATATAATCAACCACCAGAAACATGCAAGGCAAAAGGGAGGGAATAAAGAACAGCACCCTCCCCTTTTAACTCAGCCTAGCAGTAAAAAGACAAGATACATTCCAAACTATAAGCCTCTATGAATGAAAAACTGGCAGAGTCAATAAAATGTGAAGTAAGCCTAATTCATTTTTACTATATGACCTACTTTCAGCTGGTTTTGATTCACATGAGCAGCGAGAGCTTCAAGGTGGTGATTCGGCAAGGTCTGTTCATTAAAGTCATTCTTTTCTTTATGGCTTTCAGCTTCAAGGGATAAGAAAACACATTTCTGTCAGAGGTATTCACCAAAAAGGTTCCCCCGGCACAAATGCAGCAACAGCCAGGGAAAAATGGATATGAATGTAAATGCTGCTTCAGAACTGAAAGATGACAGGAATGAAGAAAAACTTAATTGCTGGAGGTGATGTCTCCTCCACTGTGCTCAAACACCTGCAGGGTGCCATCTGAAGCCCTGCAGGGCAGGCAGGGATGTTCTGGGGGGGACCAGGGTGATGGTCCCTGCTCCTCAAATATCCCCATGCTGCAGCCATGACTCAGCTGCCTGCCTCAAAGCCTCCTGCCACCATGGATCCCTCTGTCCCTATGAAGGAACAGCGCCTGTTCCCTCTGACAGGCCAGGATGTGACCCCAAGGTGTGGGGCTGGGACTCCTGTACCATCACCCTGGAAGCAGCAAACCCCTTGGGGCTTCCTCAGAGCGCTCCCTCCCACCATCTTACACATTGGTGTAAGAGCTCTGACAGCTTTGTTTCCCCCACTCTCTCCTCACAGAAGCAAAAAAAAAGGAATTTGAAGTAATCTGCTGGCTCCTAGTTCTTCAACACACCCAGCTAGTCCTGGAGCAATAAGTGGGACTGTATGACTGGATCTTAGATAAAATGCTGCAGAAAGTAATTTTCCATTTTGATTGGAGCATCTTCTCCCCCCTGATTCTAAAAGGTCTGTTCATATGCTTGGACTGAGTACATAAATAAACACATTAGGAGCAAATATGGATGAGATTGAGTGTTGATTGATTTATCCTAAAATAACCACAGAGGTGATCTTCTCTCCTCACTGCAACACCAAGCAAGCTGGGTGCCTCTCCTCTACACAGCCCAGAATTTGCAAAGCTGGGAGGATCTCAGCCAAGAGAAGTCAT
Organism: Vireo altiloquus; assembly: GCA_013396875.1. Lineage (NCBI taxonomy): Eukaryota > Metazoa > Chordata > Aves > Passeriformes > Vireonidae > Vireo > Vireo altiloquus. Next base: position 182,736 of record VZRF01015755.1, read on the forward strand.
TTGCTTTGTAAGCAGATATCTCATTCTGTTCAAAACAGTATGTGTTTTGACATCTCCCTGGCTAACCCTGACATCAGGGTAGCTATTCCAGAAGAGCATCCCTATTACCTGCACTGCCTGGGGCAGCCAGGGATGCCGTGGGGCAGGGAAGGATGGATGAACATACAGATCCTTCCACTGCAGTTTCCACTGTCTGCTCAGTCCCAGCTTCAAGCACCTCCACCACTACAGAAAATTAGCGAGAAACAGTATTTTGACAAATGCTGAGAATGCTGTACCAGGACAACACAGCTCTGCAGGCAAGGCTGGAGTGAGCCACCCCTTGCCAAAGTCACCGCAGCAGAGATCAGTTACAGACCCTTCAGAACAATCTGCCAAAATAACAGTAATCAGAAAATAAAGAGTCCGTTTCTGTGCTCCTCTCGGGCTGCGGGCTGACAGCTTTGCTCCAGCTGGAATGGAGGGCACTGTCACCTCAGCAGCCACTGCCACGAGTAGCTCCCACAAAGAGCACTTTGCATTCCTCCAGGAGCAGCCACGCTTCACCTCAGGCCAGGGCAGGAAAAGGCATGTGGCTAAGAAAGGGGAACCTTGGAAGACCTCTCATTAAATGTCTCCATGTGGAGCAAGCAGAGCTAGCTGGAACAGCAGCAGCTCATGCTGCAAAGACGAGTTAAAAACAAAGCAAAATCCCACAATGGAAACCAAAGCTCAAAAACCCTGCACATTCCCTGGACAGGTATTGTGTTATACACACATTTTACAGGGGAAAAAAAAATATGAAAAAAGGAATTTAATTTTTTTCTAGAAGGAAACCATCGTTTGAATATTTTGGCTCAGAAGAATTTCCTTCCGTCATCAGCAAAGCAAAGGATCTGTGAGAAAATGTCCTTCCTGCAAAAAGGGGGAAAACAATTTCTGGCTTGAGGCTAAAAAATGAAGCAATAAACCCTCTAAAGCTCAACTGAATAAAATGCCATGAGAGCTTTTAGGCGGAGCTGAGCCTGACCTTAAGCCTGGCCTGGCTAACTGTAGCCTTCTCATGAGATTAAATAAAAATAAAAAATCATGCCCAGTGCATTGGTGTTCTGATGGACACACCCTCCTGGCAGCAGCCCTGGCTTGCCACCAGTCAGTACATTTGAGACTTAACTTACTTCTGTTCACCTTGGAGCAAAACATGCAGCTATACAAATGAGTTTTTCCATATTTTCAATGCAAATGGGGGATTATTCAAAAATAAGTTGATCTCAGCCTCCTAGGAGACATGGAAAGGTCACAGAGCAGGCTGCAGAATATTTTCCCAGCCTTCCTCAATAATCTTTAAACTTACATGATTTCTCTATTTTAAGGCCTTCTCTGAGGCTTCTTCCCAAAAGTTCCAGAAAATAATAAAATAAAATGAAACCGCTCTACTAAAAGAGGACACCTAAGGACAAGCAAGTGTGGGCAGGAAAATAGATTTCAGTACTTCTATGAACTCTGGCAGCAAAGACACGGGCAGATGGAAGCAGCAGCGAGGGAGCTCAGCTCAGCAGATCATGTGCCCAGCAGGAGGGTGCCCAGGAGTGCCACCCAGCACCGGGCACCTCGCTCCAGAGACACAATTCCCATTCCTCGATGCCGCCGGAGCAAAGGGCAGGCTCCGCACGGAGCCAGGGGCTGGGGTGGGCAGCATCCACGGTGCCCCCGCTGCAGGGGGGATACACTGGGCTGGAAAGGAGAGCGGAGGAGGATGAGGGGATGTGGGAAGCAGGGCAGCCCTGCAGCCCCAGAGCTGCCAAGGCTGTCAGCGGAGATGCTGCAGGATTGCGCTCGCTTGGCTCGGCACGGGAGCGGAGCTGCCTGTGAGTCACAGCTCTGCACCACTCGGCCCCGCTCCCCTCCCCTCCCAACTGGCTTCAGTATTAGATGTATTATTATTATTCCTCTCTCCTTTCTCTGTTTTTTTTTGTTTTTTTTTTTTTTTTTTTTTTTGCCTCATTGGCTGTTTTGCTGCTCACCAAAATATCTTCTGCTCAAGGGAGGGAGCTGTGGAGGGCAAAAGCTGGGGCTGATGGGGAGCCTGCTGGCCCCAGCCCCAGCACGGCCACAGTGGAGAAGCATCTGGGATGTGGACTTTTATTTTCCATTCATTCATTCAGAAACTCCTTGTAGGAGGTTTGCTAGTTCACATAAAGCTGCAATAACAAAACAAGTTTTCATTGTTTAATTCACAACACTAACCTGGGCTCTAAAAGCCTCTAAGTTTTCCATGAGCTCCTGGCTAACAGGATGTCTCCAGTCTTCCCAGTGGGTCCTCTGTTTAGAAATTCAAGTAATCTCTGGCACAGCCTGAAAACATTCTTCTTGTCTCCTTTCACCTTAAAAAATAAAGTAAAATCTATAATAACTAATATTAAACTGAGTTGACAGAGCCAGGAAGACCAAGTGGCAGTCCTGCTGATATCTGTGGGAATGCCTACCCAGAAGCTGATGGGAACAGACCCAGTGAGCTGCTCTCACTGTACCAGAGCTCAGTGCAGATCTTTGGGCTATGAGTCCCTTTCTCAGGATGATATTTGATGAAGATGAAGGATGGGGATGTGCTCCAGCTAGAGCACAATGCACCAAGTGATAGCTAACATGGCCATTGGTGTTGTGGTGGATGCACAAACATGCCAGGGTTTGGAAGGGCAATGGAGTGTAAATTATCCATGTTCAGTGTTTGCATGGGACCCATCACATCTCAGGTTATGGGAAGAGCCCACAGGTGGTACCAAAGGAAAGAGTTCATCCTGAACACACCACAGAAAGAGGGATTTGAAGGTGTTTGAGAAGAGGAGATGTCCCCCGTCTTTGACCAGACAAGGGATGCCGCCTGGGCAGGCACACACAAATGCTCTAGGTCCTACCCCCAGAGAGAAGGCAGCACCTAAAGTCAGCTGGGTAATTCAGTCTGGTCTCCTCATCTTTGGCTGCTGGCAGAGGGGCTGATGAGCTACCTTCAGTAAAAGATTTGCCCCATTCCAACATCTTGTACAGGCCACAGACAGACACAAAGATGCCACCAGCAGAGCAGAGCCAGGACAGGCTCAGCAGAAAGGGCATTGCTGCTCTGACTGGCAGCTACAGTTTCCATGGTTAAGTTTTCATTCAGAAGCCAAAGCTACCCATATAGAAAGCAAACTAAATCAATTTAAACAGTGAACCCTGTAGCACTATAAAGTCACCTTCCTCTGTTGAAAAATGCTGCTCTTCACAGATGCCTTCTGCTTGTTGAGATCTAAGGTGTGTCTGTACCCTCCATAAGAGACCACAGCCAGTGCCAGGCGCTGGGAACGCACAGATTGTGTGTGACGCCACCAAAAACTATCCTGGGTCCAGGTAATCTGTGTCCACAGCTGCCCTCTCACTCAGCTCCCTTTTATCCATTCTTCAAAGTCTCCCCTGATGCTGCTAAAAGCGATCTCGTTCCTACACTGAGCCAGTCAAATTTGTTGTCGTCAATTCTGCACTCACAAGTTTTCTCCTCTGCTGCTGAAGACAGACCAGCTTCTCTGCAGGATCCCAAGGCCTGCAGGGACCACAGCCAAATCTGTAGCTATCAAAAGGACCTCCTTCCTCTGCACTCTTTGCACCAGCAAGGCCTCTTTAGAGGATGGAGAAACTGCAAAGCTCATTCCCCCAGCTAACAGCTGTCTCTGCATGGAGTGTTGAACTGAAGATGTGCTGAGACGTGTCTGGGTTTTTCAGCAGCAGCTTTCCCTCAATACTGACCCCAAAGCCAGTTTCTCTTCGTTTGAGGACTCGAGGTCAGTCAGACCTTAGGAGAGGCAGAAGCTGTCTGCTATAGGATGGTTTGTGCACACACAGGGCACATATCTCAGGTGAAGGGAGTAATCTGGATACAGTAACTGACCTGGGCTTACCCAAACATACCCCACAATCCTCACACCTCAACTTCTTTGCTAAATCCAGTGTTTCCTGGTTCAGTTGCACCTCTGCTTTTCCCCCTGGGTGAATCCCTTTTCTTGCACAGCATTCTCTGCACCTCCATCCCTTTTGCTAAACTCAGTAGTAGATCTTGTGGTAGCCTTTAATGGCGGGCATCAATAAAACAAACCAGCCTTGCAAGTCTTTTGTTTTCCAGTCAGACATATATCTGCTTTCTCCCCCTCAGTACTATTTTCCTCTAAGCACTAGCTCAGCTGAGGGATTCCTGCATCACTGCTGCCAGGCTGACATCATTTAGATGGATGTTGTGGGGCCAGTCACCCCCAAGAGCTGCCTCACTCCTCCATCATTTGGAGGTGCTCATCTATTACAACCATTTCCCTTCACCACTCTAACAAATTATCACCATCCCCACCCGATGCACTATATTTGCTACACATTTCTAGGTACCTCTGCTCCAAACAGTTTTATTAGACGCCTTTGTACCCATTAAGGCCTGAAAGGATGAGTGCCAGTGGCCTTTTGTAGGTTAATCCACAAGAGATCAAGAGAGTGCAAGGCATTCTGTCTATTCAAATTACTCATTTTACAGTATAATAGTATGAATATTAATATTGTCCATTGAAAAAGTGTGTTAATTAGGATGCTGGCAGTTTTTTGGACCACTGCCACATGAAGTAAGCACTTGGGGGTATGTGACTATTCAAGCCCAGGTCCCAAATTGCAGTTTACAACAGCAGCACACTCAGTTCAAGAGCCAAATCACCAAAATAATTAACAAGGGAACAACCTACAGAGGGTTAAATGTGACTTATTTTCCTCTACTAATTTCAGTTATTCCCCTTCCTAGTAAAACAGTATTTAACCAGACCACAAATAATTTGCATAGCACACACGTGCTGGCTGCTGGGAGGTTTCTAAGCAAACAGAACAAATGCCTCATTAATAACTAAGTGCCAAGAAATGCAGAAAGAATTTTGTACCAGACTACAAAAATCAAAGTACTTTATTTTTCTGATGCTTGCCTTGGATTAAACACTATGCTCCTTTGATAAGACTGGTTTGGACACATGAGAAAATGGAGAAAGCAAGGTCCACCCATGTACAAGAAGGTCACAAACTTGGGAGGTTATTTTAGCTCAGACACAACTTTTTGATGCAGGTAAAGCTTCCACAAGCTCAGGGAGAGGCCTGGTCATTGGTACATTAATAGCACATGGATGATCTTCAACAGATATGATATTTCCCCTTTCCAGTTTCTGTTTCTATTTTTATCCTACAGCATGGATGTGCAATCTTCACTGTAGTCTGCTGATCTCAAGGCTAATCTTAATTTTCTGCCAGCAAAATGAAAGGTCAGCTACAGACTAGACATCAGAAAGGCCTCCCAGATGCCTGGGTATTTATGGACCTGATAATCTGCACGTCAGGAAGCATCTTGCTACAGAGGAAGCAAGAAGCCCTGGGCACCACTGATCACCACCAGGACAACAACACTGTTCCCCAAAATGCTTGAGATTTGCAAACACACTCTTTTTTCCACAACAGAATAAGCCCCACACATTTTTAAGTATTTGCAAAAATAAGATTTGCACCAAGGGGTCCAATTTGAATGAAAAACCTATAGGTTTTGTTTGGCTGTGGTGTTTTCCCAAGGTGCAAGAAAAGCACATTTGATCCCTTGGATCTTTTTCATTCTGCTTCAGGGGAGGTATTTTCCCTTGGGATCACTCTCAGTTGGAAAAACAAATCCAAATTTCCCACCTGAGAAGCCACTGCTGTACCATAGTTATTACGGGTCAAAGTCCTTCTACTCCTCAAAGAGGTTTCAGCCAAAACCTGTTTTCACAAGCTAGGGTTTCTCAGCATTATGGGACTGACAAAACTTAGTGCCATCCTCTTCAGCATCTCCGTATAAGCTAATTTTGGCTCATACCTATCAGTCAAGAGATCCAGTTTGTCCTGCAGGATCTTCAGCATAGCTCCCCAGCCCCATTTATGAAAGCAGAGACTTGAAAACATCTGCCAAGACACAATGACTTCATTTTTAGAAGCTCCTGGTGCCCTGACCTGCAATGTAAGTCCACAAAAAAATGAGGTCTACCAGCATAGCTGCAGGTCAGGTCCCCTTTTGCCTCATTGTAAACTAAAGCATCTGAAACTAAAGGAGACTCTTGCAAGTGAGGATGACCAGGGCCTCTGGTTTTCGCATTCCCAGCCTGACAAATGGGGCTGCATGAGATTTTGCATGTGCACATACACACACAGGCTCAGGGTGAGAGAAGGGTTCAAACACAAAGAATTTCAGGCTCTTGAAGACCATCACTTGGAAGCAGCTGCAGAAACCTTTGATAATTCCCTGGGTTACTGAGCACTTTGCTGCTTAAATCTCTCCCTGGTCAGAGCTATTGCTTGTCACCCATCAAAAGCTAATCCTCTTTTTTCTGATTTCATCTCTATCTTCTCTTTTCCCCCTCTCCATACGAGTGCAAAGCACCTCTAATCTTAATTTCAGATGTACTTTTCATGATGCTGCAGATGTGTTATCTGCCACTGAAAGTATTTGCCACCTATTTCTCCTTAAAGGACACTGCTTGACCTTGTAACAGCTTCCATGCCTCCAGCTTTAGAGGCTGAGCCTTTCTATTTGAATGGATCACAAGTAGTCACTTTTCTGTATCCATTATTAGCAGGGAACCAGCTACCCATAGAGCTTCTGCTTTGTTGGGTTTTTTCCCCTCTCCAAATGCAGCATTTTTCCCAGGCAGAGACGTATTATGGCAATTCAGACACTGACAACTGTGTAAATCACACCCAGGCAAAAGTTACTGATGACCTCATTCCAGTAAAGCATGAGATGATCAGGCTGCCCCACAGTATTTTGATCATCCGAGAACCCTGAAATTGAAAGTCGCAGGCTCCATTTTGCTTGGAAACCTAACAAAAGGCATTAACTGTGACAAAAGGCACTTAGAACATCTCTTAAATTATCTCATTTCACACCAGCAGTAAGAAATACTCATTTTCTTTTATTAACACACTCTCCTTGCCCATAACCGTTCTCATTTTTCTAATTTTGAATTAAAATGCTTTCAAGTTATTGATCCCTTCTGCTGGAATTCTTTTCTCCTGTTTATATTAGTTCTTGTACACAGCCTAATTCGAGCAATATGAACAGTGCATCCAACACAACCACCTCTCTAGCAGACCTGTCTCCCAGGAGTCGACGTGATTAATCTCTCCCATGCAAGACAAGTCACGTTCCACAGCCCCATCTCCTCCACACTGCCGGGGTGCTCAGAATGGCACTCTCACATCTGTTATTAAATTATGTAATTACCTTACTTCTTCTCAAGTGCCTTCCCAAGCAGGTTGTAGACAGTCACCAGTGAGGGAAGAAGAAAACCCAACACCATGAGCATTTGCTGGAGCTTTCAAGAGCATTTGCTCTTGCCTATCACTGGATTTCTCCCCATGCCAACTTGGCTGTGGGCTCCCAGAGCCCAAGGAACATTCCCTCACACTGGATTACTGCTGAAGGCAGAGGCGAAGGTGCACAGTGCTGTGGCTATGCCAGGAGCTGCATCCCCTCCCAAGGGATTCAGGATGTTCTCACAGATGGCTTCTTGGACCCTTCACTGGCAGGCACATCCCACAGCCAGAGGCTCAGCCAGCCGAGGGATGGGGCTCACACACTGCTCCCACAGCATTTAAATCCACTGGTAATATGCAGAGTCCTCGCTAACATAACCCCAGGCACCACATCACAGGTTTAGGGCTCTTTCTAGAAGAAAGACGGCAGATTTGGAGGAAGAAGGGTCATCTTAGACACATGGCCTAGCCCAAAACCATGCTCTCTGTCAGCCCTTTGGCTAATCCCCTGCTAGGTGTCCTCTGCAGCTGCTGGCACTGCTCTGAAACCCTGTATCTGCTGTGGAACAGCATGGGAAAAGCACCAAATTTCCTTGGCCATGCAACTTTTAGCTACTGTAGGCAGATGCAAAAAAAAAAAAAAAAAGANTCTGCAGAAAACTCTCCTGTGACTGCACAATCCATCCAGCACAGCAGCACATGCGCAAACCCATGTGCAGTCCGGGGAGTTACAGGGCAGGCAGCATGAAGGAACAATGTACCCCATCCATGGTGGCTTTTAAAGGCTGAACAGTGATAGACCTCGAATCCAGCTGCTCCTGTGGGGGCTGAACTCCATGGACAGCATCACTGCTGGGAGACAGCCATGCCCTGGACCACTGCCCAGCTGAGTGACCTCCCTGTGATGCCCACCACACCCCTAGCCCCTGAATCAGTGTGGATGCTGAAGGCAGAGTACCTCCAAACCACACAACGACTATCCCAAGAGATGCTGGCTTTTTTTTAAAAAAAAACCATTAACAATACGGGAGGAGTCTTTTCAGCAGGTGTTCAAGGGAGCAGCTCACTGCTGGGCTGCTGCATGTTTTCAGCTGATGCTGAGCATTTTCTGTGTGACCCACTGGATGCTGCCCTTCAGTGCCACAGATCAAGACTTTTCTGCATTTTGGGCAGTTTCAATCAAACAATGTTTCTGCAGAGTCCAAAAATGCAATTTGACATTGCATTTCAGGAGCCTATTTCTCTAACACAAGATTTTCATTTTCTTTGGCAAACTACCCCTTGTGTTAGCCCTACTGGCATTCACATACACAATTCACAATTCATCTGGAACAGGCTATTTACAGAAATTCTGCTGAACTGGCTGTCTTTCTGTTAGTTATGTAGAAAAGAAAAGGTTTGGCCTTGATCCTGGACCTGCTGAATTAAAGTGTGAAAGGGAAAATCTCTGAAGCCCAGGAACGCAAAGGCATTTCCACTGGTGCTGCCCACTTCAACTACAGTTGTAATTGCTCTAAAAAAAACAAGAGACTAATGGCAAGTCCAGTGGAATTTGCAATTTTTCCTAAGCCCTGATCACTGCTTATACTGAATTTCTACCTCTGTAAAACAAAGATGCATTTCCAGTCTTTTGTGTTGCCCATGAGCTGAGATGGGCTGGGGAACAAGGGGATGTGAGGATGGAGCTGGGCCTTTAGCCACACACTTCCATGTGCACATTTCAACACATGAATTTATGACACTTAAACACACACAAAAAAAAAATTTGAAAACTTAAACAAAACAAAAAAATGTGCGCCAATCTGCCATTCTTATGCAAGAAGAGGAAAAAATCCCACAGCATTTGGAAGCAGGCTGTGTTTGCTTGGCACTTTCCATCTTTAGGTAATTAGTGTAAAGGGCTTCCCAGGTAAACCTAAGAATAAAAGGCAGATTTCAAGAGAGACACCATTCTCTCTGCAGT